>SJYC01104960.1:0-37180 GCA_006408675.1 Madoqua kirkii
CTGCAGACACCACCACCTCTGCATTTTTCCTCTGCCCTCCCCCAGCGTTGGGAACAGAGCATGGCCTCCTGTCCATCTCTTTTCTGCATGGTTAGAGGAGACAGGTCATTCATCACAGCCGCCTTCTATCTCTTCATGCTGAAGAGGCATCCCAAAAGAAGGATGTACACATTTTTGCCTCACCCCCAGAGAATCCTCGTGCCAGAGAGGATCTTGGTGAGCTTCTGGTTCAGCACCCCATTTATGGTGAGATCACTGAGCCCGTCAGACACTCTCCCTGCTTGATCCCCAGACCAGCAGTCTTTGTGATGGGGGCATAGTCCTGGTGGCTCAGATGCTAAAGAATCTGCTTGCAATGCAAGAGACTGCGGTTTGATCCCTGGGTCGAGAAGATCCCCTGGAGTAGGGAATGGCTACCCACTGCAGTATTCTTGCCTGGAGAATTCCATAGACAGAGGAGCCTGGGGGGCTACAGTCCATGGGCTCACAAAGAATCATATACAACTGAGCTACTAACATTTTCACTTTCAAAGGGACAAAACAGGTGATTAAACAGATAATCTCATTAGGGAATGGTAAGCAGAAAACTATGGAAGACCCCTGAATGTTAATGATTACTCAAGAAAGTCATGTCCAACTCTTTGCAACCCCGTGGACTGTACCCTGCCAGGCTCCTCTGCCCATGGGATTTCTCGGGCAAGAACACTGGAGTGGGTTGCCAGTTCCTTCTCCAGGAGATCTTCCTGACCCAGGGATCAAACCCACGTCATTGGCAGGTGTATTTTTTTACCACTGAGTCACCAGGGAAGCCTGAAAGCAGGTTTGCTTAACCACAAAACCAAGCAGGCTTCCTTAGCAACAAAACCACACAACAGAAGCTCAAGACATCCCCCCAAACAATGAAACAACGGCAGCGTGAGACTCACATACTGCACAGTGAGCTCAGTAAGCTGATGATCCCTAGGACATGCTGTCTGCACACATTAGGAAAACAATAATTTGTGAACCTAGCTTGACTATGTAGAGACAAGAAAACTCCCCTGCTCAACCCGGAGGAGGAGCTAATGATAGAGGCATTGATGTCTACTCAAGAAAGACAAAGAAGGTCTTCTCCCCCTCCCCACTTTTCCTCTGATTATAAAGCTGTGGCCCAGTAAGTTACGGTGTGGCATCTCTCATCCTCCCGCTTGTTAAGTCTCACAAGCGTCCTATTCCAGTAAATCATTTCTTCACTGTATCACTTCACCTCTCCCTGAATTCTTTTCAGTGCTGAGACATAAAGAACTACAGTATTGGAGCTCTTTGGAGCCCCTGAAACAGCACCTAAGGGTTTCCCTTGGACACCTTGGGCGGAAAACTGCTTGCTTCTGTGGGAGGACCATCAGTAGAATGCCTTGAGACCCCGGAGGAAGGCGTGCTGCTCCTGGGGGCCCATTTGGAAGTCTAGGCTGTGTTTCCCTGGTGCCCCCTCACCCCACCCCACCAAGCACAGACTCTCGCCAGGGCAGCCTGGAGCTAGAACTCTTGTGCCCTGTCCTCCTGGCTCCACATGGCACCAAGGCCGAGTTCCCTGCACTCCCTTGGGGTGGGGGTAGGTTTCCTCTGGTTTGGGGCTTAAGGGTATAGCCCTTTGGGGTCCCAGCATTACATGGGATGTCCCCTTTGCCTCTGCTCCTCAAATGAACCCTTCCTCTTTCCACAAACAAAGCCAAAGATCACTTTGGCTCAGTTTAGTGATGTCCTCAGGATACGAGGGGCCCGGTGCCGAGCTCTCTTCCTGGAATCTGCTTTCACTTAGATTTTGATCTCATTCCTTACCGCCTTGTGAGCTCTTTAATGCTTTGAAAAGCTGTTTTTATTCTCTCCAGCACTTTTGTTGTTTTTAGCTGGAACCAGCACAGATCACCATATTAACCAGAAATGGAAATCCCTTTATATCAGTTCTCTCCTCCTCCTGCCCCTCATCCCTGGGCCCGAGAGACCCCTCCTCATTTCTCAGAAAGAGAACTCAAGATCCAGAAGAGTGTGGAATGGGGAAGAAATCCTAACGCTTATGGGGCAGCCAGAGAGTTCATGACCCCTTGGCCTCCCTTGAGTCCCCCTGCACCTGAAGCTCAACCTTGCCATCAGCTCCCTGAAGACTCAGCTCCTTTAGATGAGGGAAGCAAGCAGTGGGAGGGCAGGGAAGGGAGGGCTGTGATTATCTCTGTTTTATAGGCAAGGAATTATGGAGAGTAGGGGACAGAAGCAGGGGGCCAGTGTGGACCAGCGATTAATTCAGTTCTGGGTCAAGCGCTTGTTCCCACCTGTGCCATCCCAGGAATGCCACGAGCAGCCACCTTCCTTAGCAGATCACCTCACCTCTCTGGGCCTCATTTTCGTCATCTGTGGATGGCCAAGGAGAATAATGGTCTCCATTTCATAGGACTGCTTTGAGGCATAAATGAGTTAATATGTACACAGCTCATAGACAAATAGCGCTGGCACCTGGTGAGCGTGTGAATGTTAGCTGAGAGGCCGGTAACTTGCCCGAGTCACACAGCTAATTAGTGACGGGGTAAGAGCCATTCGTGACTCATGTCAGTATTTGTTTTATTTTTTTAAGTGTTATTATTTTTACTATTATTATTACTTATTTTTGGCTGCGCTGGGTCTTCGTTGCTGCACAAGGGGCTTTCTCCAGTTGTGAGGACCGAGGGCTGCTCCTCATTGCAGTGTGGGGGCTTCACATTGCAGCAGCGTTTCTTGTTGCAGAGTATGGGCTCTAGGCACACGTGGGCTGGGCTGCTCCATAGCTGCCGGGGTCCAGCCCTGGTGGAACCAGGTGATTCGAAGGTGGAGACGGTGTCGGCGTCCTTGGAATAATACATATTTAGTTACAGATATATAGAAAGATTAGCAACGGATAGTGTAGTAGGAAAATGAGTGGAGAAAAAGAGACTGAATAACTTGGTTCACATGGAATAGCATCCATGGTCCAGATGGGAATTTGGCCAGAAAAACGGGAGGCGAGAAAGAACGACATGGGGGAGTCAGTCTTTCAGGAACTGATCCCATTTCTTTATTTTTGGGGTTTTCTTATATACCTTTTGTGTTACATATAGGGATGAATAGAGTCATGCAGAGGTCAGCAGTCCTGACCTTTATCAAAATCAGGTGCTTTACATAAAAAAAGGTCTTAGGGGTTTTATATCATCTTCAAGCCACTTCTGCCTGCTGACATTTACAACTCTTTCTTTCTGATAACAAAAATCTTATTTTTTTTCCAAGGGTGTTTTTTCTTAAACCAGGCACCACCCTCCAAATAAAGTTTCATTCCTATAGGGTGAGGGTGTAGTGAGTTACAATCAAGAAAGGAATTTATTTAACCCAAGGTTAACATGATCGATCTTAAAGGTTAATACTTAGTTCTCCTATATGCTAGTTATATTTATTATAAAGGCAGGGAATATGGAGATTTAGCAGCAAACATCAGCCCAACAAATGAAAATCCTTTCACCAATGTTCCTCTTAAGATCTACTTAGTCTTAAGATAGTGATAAAGTTACATTTTTATATAGTAAGGACACAGTGATTTATAACAAAGTACAGTGATCTATTACAAAAAAGAAAGTTCATTAACTCAAAAAGTCTAGTATTGCTAACATTAAAAACTACTGTATTTCCTTTTCTATATTCCAAATACATTGATTAATATACTCCCAGGTGCCTAAGGATATGGAGGCCTGGTGGCAATCATTGACTCAACGAGAAGAAAAAGCCCTATGCTAATTAAGACTCTCAAAATACTCCAAAACTCTCTGTGCTGTTTATGGTTGAGAGGTAGTCACACAAGCTAGTCTGTCAGCAGAGGTTTGACCTGACACATCCTTGTCCCACCCAGGGCAGGGAATTAGCAGCAATTATTGACACAATAAATGAAAAACCCTTCACCGATATAATTCCTAACCAACCCACTATACTAATAATTTCTAACTTCCCAAAAGAATTTGCCCTTAGTAAGTCAAAAACATCTCATGCCTCTCATGGTTGGAGGGCTGTTGTGGCCAGAGGAACCTATACAGGCAGGCTAGATAACCTTCAGAATTCGAAAGTTGAAACACTGTAGTCACGCCCAGGAATTTTTTATTGCCTTGGAGTTGCACGATAACTCCTTCTCCGAGAGAAATGGTTATGGGAGAGAGCCCCCTGTAAAGTACTCTGGTTTGGGGGTAGATGCTCAGGAACAGGGGGTTTCCTGAGGCTTGATCACACCTTTGCATATGCCAAGCGTCCTTCCTAATGACCTTTGCCAAGGGCGGAGTTCCTCACGCTGGCTCCCGGCACATAGCACGTGGAATCTGCCCAGACCAGGGATCAAACCTGTGTCCACTGCATTGGCAGGTGGATTCCTAGCCACTGCACCACCAAGAAGTCCTCATGTGAATATTTAGAAGCATCTCTCCTAGGCATTGGAGGTATAGCCATAAATAAAACAGACAAAATCCAAGTTCTGTGGAAAGGACCCTCTAATGCAGGCAACAAATGGTAACAAATATATGTATGAGAGATGGGTAACATAAATGCAAGGAAGAGCAAGAAAGCAGGGCTACAGTGGTGGGGCCTGGGGTACTTTATGTGAGTGGTCAAGGGAGAGCCGGGCAACCTGCTCCAAGTCTGAGTCCTTATCCCCCAGCCCTTCCTGCCTCTCAGCCTGGCTGCACCTCCCCAGGACTCCTCCCTTTTGTTTGCCCATACTGAGGCAGGCAGGTGCTCACTCTAGGAGGTGACAGCTGAGGGGAGCGTGGTGGACTGGAGAGTCTGGGAGGAGGTGCTCTGGAGCTGGAGGACCGTCATGAGAAGACCCCTTCACTGAGCCTTCACTCTGAGCTCCACCACCCTCCTCTCTCCACCTTGAGCATGTCATTTACCTTGTTTGGGTCTTGCTTTTTTTCTTTTTTGGATCTGGAAGATTCCTTCCCTGAGACTTCAGTGTGAAAGTTCTCCATATCATTTGACAGTCCTGTGGAGCGTGTGAGAGTGGAGGGCCCCGCGTCTAACTCAGCAACCGCACGCAAAAGCCCCCACTCAATGGGGGTGGCAGGAAAAGAAGCAGATGCTCTCTGACCTGGCAGGACTGCCCTCCTCTCCATCTCCCCTCCCTCCTTGCCTCGGTCCCCCACTATCACCACCTTCACCTTACAAAAGCCTCTGGGAAACCCCTTTGCCCCCGAAGGTCAATGTCTGGTTCTGCATCTCAGGGAGAAATAAGATGAAATGTCCTGGAACATCTGAACATTCTTGTGCTTGTGCCACAAGGACCTGGGCCCAAGGGACAGGGTGACCCCACCCCCAGTCTCATAGCCCTGTGGGGGGTCAATGAACCTCCTCAAACTGAACTCATCTCCTCTCTCTCATCATCTGAGCCCAGAGTGGAGAGAGTGTGGGAAGGGGTATTTGATTTACCAAGGCTGGAGCCAGGGAGGCCTTTGCTACAGAATTAGGGAATGGGTGTGGGGAGAGAATCTGAACTGGGATCAAAGAGAATCTGTAGAGCTTAGACCTACTACCTCTTTTGAGTGCCTAGTCAATGCCTGACTGTGCCCATTTCCTGGATGGGAACCCTGAGTTGGTGAGGAGTTCAAATGACCTAAATGGGGAGCCTCATTTGGGTCACTCCTATTGAAGGCAGGAGAAGGGGACAACAGAAGATGAGATGGTTGGTTGGCATCACCTACTTGATGGACATGAGTCTGAGCAACCTCTGGGAACTGGTGATGGACAGGGAAGCCTGGAGTACTGCAGTCCATGGGGTGGCTAAGAGTCAGACACAACTAAGAGACTGAACTGAACTGAACTGTCTCAGAATCCACTTGTGCCTTCTGTCCCTCTTTTCGCACAGGATAGACCTTGAAGAGCAAAGAGCAGAGTCGCAATGGGACACAATGGAAGGGGAGACAGATTTTCCTGAGGTTCTGCTCCCTGCCCTAATTCCAGGAGAAAGTGAGAGAGAATCTGGCCAGCAGGCCCCTGAACAGCAAGCACCATTTTCCAGACTCTCCTGCTCTCTGCCTTGGCATGGAAATTTGCAGGGAGCAGTGGGATGAGGGAAGATTGCTGAGACCAGCTAGGAAACTCATGTGTTTGTTAGTTTATCAAATACACAGAAAGAAATTTGTCCCATTAGGTGCCTAGCCAGTAGGGGAACAGTTCCAGAGGCAGCCAACCGTGGCCAGTCTCCACCAGCCCAAACAGCCCCAGAATCTGGGACGGAGGGCCAGCAGAAACCAGGATCCACTGCAAGCAGTCACGCTACGGCCATGCGATCACCAAGTGGACCCACTTGCCCGTGTCTCCAGGATCGAGAGACCAAGGGCCTCTGGACTCTGCCCAGCCAGGTCCCCTTCATCTCACACAAAGCCCAAGGGGAAGGAGAGGAAGGCCCAGGCTATCGCCTGCATGTCCCTTAAGCTGGAGCCCCTTTCTCGCAGCCCTGGGGCAAATTCCAGTACCGCTCCCTGCATAGCTTCTGTTGCTGCTGTTCAGTGGCTAAGTCATGCCAGACTCTGTGCAGTCCCAAGGACTGTAGCCCCTCTGTCCATGAGACTTCCCAGGCAAGAATACTGGAGTGGGTAGCCATTCCCGACTCCAGGGAATCTTCCTGACACAGGGATCAAACCCATGTCTCCTGAATTGCAGGCAGACACTTGACCTCTGGGCCACTGGAGAAGCCCATACTTAACCTCTCCCAGCCCGTGTCCTCCTCTGTGAAATGTGGAAACTAGTGACACAGCCCTCACACAACCGCTGGGAAGAGTCAGTGGGATGTTGCTCAAACAGGCCTATCAGAGAGGGCGGCCAAAATGAGAGCGCCTTGAATGGCAGACACTTCCTCCTGCCGATTTCCTTATCTGTAAGAGGGGCCTAATGATAGTTCTCTGGGCGGTTCCATGGGGCTGAAGAAACACTGTTCATGAAAGCAGCTTTGGGAACTGCTGTGGAAATGTTAATTACCACTATCATACATCCCTGACCTGTATTCACTGGTTCCTTTCCCTACAGCGTATTCTATTAGGAAATAGGCTCCTCTCTTTTCATTGCTCAGCCTGCCCAACCCTCACCCAGCACCAGCCCCAGATGTGCAGTTAAAGCGAAACAGTGAGAACAAGTAGGGTGTCTCACCCCTTTTTTCGGGGGAGCTTTTGTCTGAGCTACTCTGTAAGCAGTTCCCAAGCAGCAGAGCTTCCCGGGGAAGTGAGAAAGTAATTCACAAAAATATTGTCTATTACTTGTCTACTATCCATCGCCCCTTTCCTTTTTGTTAAAACTCTTTTTCCCTCCTTGCTTCCACTGCAGGGGGCGTGGGTTGGACCCTGGTGGAGGAACTAAGATCCTGCGTGCTTCATGGTTCAGCCAAAAAAAACAGGAGCTCTTCAATTCGAGTAGAATTTAGAGAAGATATAGAGGGCCCAGGACAGTCGGAGGACAAGGTCATGTTAGTTGCTCAATTGTGTCTGACTCTTGGCGACCACATGGACTATAGCCCACCAGGCTCCCCTGTCTGTAGGATTCTCCAGGCAAGAATACTGCAGTGGGTGTCCATTCCTTTCTTCCAGGGATCTTCTTGACCCAGGGATTGAACCCGGGTCTCCCACACTGCAGGCAGATTCTTTACTATCTGAGCCACCAGGGGAGCCCCAGACAGTCTTCCCAGACAACAAATGGCTCTCAAAGTAATAAATGGCCTTGGGGCCAAGATCAAATCCTTGGCCCTGCCAAGGAAAAGGGCCCCAGGGTAAGACAAAGTCAAAGAGGAGAAATTTCATGTGGACTTCAGAAAGATTTAAGGGCAAGTCTCAGATTTCACATACATATTATGTCTTCTAATAATTTTAACAGTGTGTCTTCTTGAGCCTTTCAGACAAGAGGGTCTGTAAGAATCATAAGGACATTTTCTCCCAGCACCCTGACTCTAAGGTGGAAAGGGCCAGTCTCAAAGAGATTTATAAATGTGGCTTTTGTCTAACTGAATTTGTAAGTAGATACACAGGAAGCCTGCAACATTTTTGAAGGAAATATATCATCTTGCACTGAAAGAGATAAAGACAGCTCACAACAAAAAGCAGCTTTGGGTCTTTTAACTTTCAGCACAGCAACTGGGCCAGCCAGATGACAGGGCAACACTGAGCAATGAAAATACTGTCAACCAGCAAAAGAAGTTTATTGAGTAAAACTAAAAAAGATAGAGAGTCCTCCTGGGCTAAAGAGACCCATAGCAGGGAGCCACCAGCTCTGCATCAGGACCGCGCTGGGGAGCCCTGGAAGAAATCGTTGCACATGATCGTGATGAGGGCCAGGAAGACGGCGTACTCTTGGAAGTCCACCTGCTGGTCACTGTTCTCATCCAGATCACCCATCAGCTTCTTCAGGCCCTCCTCATCCACCTTCTCCTGAAAGCAAGAGACAGTCAGGCCATCCGTTCTTGGGGCAGAACCCAGTTTTCCCCTCCTCCCTGGGCAGCAGGTAAGTAGTGAGCAGGGAGCACGTGGAGTGATAGGGAGCAGGGAGCACGTGGAGTGATGGGGAGCAGGGAGCACGTGGAGTGATGGGGAGCAGGGAGCACGTGGAGTGATGGGGAACAGGGAGATCCTGGAGCGCTAGGGTGCCCTGTGAGTGGGGACACAGGGGAGTACGTGAGCCAGAGCCTCCAGCTTTCCCTGGTGGGGGACCCCAGACCCTCCCTTCAGAGGATCAGCTCTGCTCCCTACAAGGGCCCAGCGAGATGGGCATTACCCACATCCTGCTGATGAGGAAACTCAAGCTCTCTGAAGCTACCACCACGCCTCATCACCAGAAAAACGAATTCCATAAAGGCAGGCTCTTTCCCATACCAGATAAAATGAAACCAAATTAGAAAAGTATGATCAAAAATATTTTTTTAAGAAAAAAGGACATGCCTCGTATGTTCAAAGCCTGAGATGTGACCTTGGGATTTGTTCCAGCAGCTAAGGCTCCACTGGGATTTGGTCCAGTGGCTGCACACTCCCAGTGCAGGAGCCCTGGATTCGATCCCTGGTCGGGAAACTAGATCCCACATGCCGAAACTAAGACTCCCATGCACTCTCAAGGAACCTCGTACCCCTGGACTGTACCCAAGGCCGCTGCCAGAGCCCAGTGAGCCCCACTAACCAGCCCCGAGAGATGCGCATCTCCGCAGCCCTGGCACAGAGCCCACTGGCCTGTGGAAGGAGGTGGAGAGCCGGAGCTTCCTGCCCATGGACCCCGCTCTGTCCTCATTCCAGTGCAGCCAAATAAATCACTTTTTTCGGTGGGGCAGAGGGGGAATGGCGCACTTTTCAGGTGGCGCTAGTGGTAAATAATCCGTCTGCCGGTGCAGGAGACACAAGAGACTCAGGTGTGACCCCCTGGGTCAGGCAGATGCCCTGGAGGAAGAAATGGCAACCCGCCCCAGCATTCTGGCCTGGACAGAGGAGCCTGGCAGACTATAGTTCACGCGGCTGCAAAGAGTTGGACACGACTGACCAAGAGAGCGCATGAGCAGACACGAGGGAGGAGCCTTTACTCAGGCAGGGCAAGGGGCAGAATGAGAACTGATGGCACTTCTTTCCAAAACATCTCAGGGTGTGTCTTAGCTGAGCTTTTCTCTCCCTAGACACCTTCTTAGTTTGGCAAGCAAATATGGAAAACAAAACAGGGAGAGGATGGAGGGAGGAAGAGAGGAGGAGATCACAAATGAGAGCTGTGTGATCCTGAGCGAGTCACGTCCCCTCTCTGGGCTCTGACCACACAGCCGTTCTCGGGAACGCAGCAGGGAGGAGCCAGCAGCAGCGTGCCCACTCACGCATCCACGCAAAGGCCTCCCTCTCACTCTGGTGAGGTCATAAAAGGCTTGACTCCACTCGTGTCTGCACCCCCAGCCAGGGAGGGAGAAGAGATTCCTCCTGTGCCCCCCCACCATACACCAGGACCCTCTCACCCCTGGTCAGCCCCACTCACCCCCACAAAGCTGGGCAGCTCCTTGTGCAGAAGTTCCTTCATCTCCCCCTTACTCAGCTTGAACTTGTCTCCCTCTTGGCCAGAGTACTTGTGGAAGGTGGCGACCATCACAGCCAGCGCCTGCTCCAGGGGACTGGACATCTTGGATCTGAGGCTACAGGGGTGGCAAGTGAGGGAGAGGCCTCAGCCCAGCCTGCAGGACCGTCTGCTGCCCTTGTGCCCCAAGCTGCTTCTCCAAGTCCCTCTCTGAATGGGCAGGCAGGGCTGCGTCTCCGCCTCAGCCTGTGGCTCCCTGGCCAGAAGCCATACCTCCGTCTCACACTAGGTAGGTGAGGCAGAGGCTAGACCTTCCCCTGTATTTGGAAGGGCCTCATGTCTCCTCCCATCATATTTGGGGCCCAGAGTGTCTACTGGGGGGAAAAAAAGGCAGGGTGGCCAGAGTCCCAGTGGGGATCCTTTCTGTCAACTTCTATCATAGGCCAGTGGGCTCTGTGCCAGGGCTGCGGAGACAGGCGTCGCCATGCGCTAGTTAGTGGGGCCCACTGGGCTCTGGCAGCGGCCTTGGCCACAGCCCAGGGGTATGAGCTCCCTTGAAGAGCGACCTCCCCACTCAGCCAGAGGACATTGTTCTCCCATCTAACTGGACGCTCCCTTGGGTAGGTTGTATCCTCCATCAGACCAGCGGCTCTCACTCGGTAAGGAATGTGTCTCCCCTCACGCTGGAGGCACCGGAGCAGGGGTGCTGGCAACGGAACACTCTCCCTAACAGCGAGGATTCTTCTGGGACTGGAATTCAAGAAATTAAAAGCCCACTACCCCAGGCTCAGGACAGAATCTGAGACCAAGGACAGCCTCTCAGACTGGTCACACCACCCTGGGAGGCTTAGGCAGGTCCCAGGGCGAGGCCAGAGGAGCAGGCGCCAGAGGCAAGAAGCACGCTGGGCGCATCCCGCCAGCCCTGCCTTCAGGAGGTGGGAGAAGACAGGAAGCGGCAGGGCTATCCCGCTGCTCAGGGCAGGGGCCGGGGCAGGCCCACTCGCTTGAGATCCTCGGCTCTTAGTCCTGCTGGAATCCAGGACTTTTCAAAAACAAACAAACAAACCCAGGATTCTCCTTAAAGCACCCCCTCAATCCTCCCACCTCCATACACACTTCATATGCCTGGACCCAAACCCCCAAGAAGCAGCAACACTCAGACTGAGAGATGTAAGACAGACCCCAAGAGTAACCCCTAAACCTCATAGAGGAACGGGGAAACAGCCTCTGTCTGACACTTCACAGGAAGTCCCCCCAAACGCAGAGACCCACAGAGGCCCCACCAAGGGAACCAGGAGAGAAAGAACAGCATAAGGGGACTTGCCGCAGGAGCTAGCACAACACTGTAATTCAGCTCTGCTCCGACAAAAACCCACTAGAGAAAAAAGCCAAAGGGACAAAGGCAGAGACCCATGGGGGTCTTGCCCACCCAGCCCTGCCCAGGACAGAGGTACTCACCAGACCAGAGGGCAGAGAGAGACTCAGGAAGGAAAGCAAAGGGCCAGGTGTCCAGCGTTGGAATTTATATGCTAGCCCACTGGCCCCCAACTTTGCATTTTAAGGAAACCAAACCTGCCCTAACCTGATCCCGCCGAAGCCTGGCCTCCTACCACCCCCACACGCCCCCTCCCAGTCCCTCCCTTCCCGAAATACCGACACTACCGGCTCCTGGGCAGCCAAGGGCAGCCCCTCCCCCGGCCCCGCCCTGGCCACAGCGGGAAGGGAGGTGTCACTGGGAAAAAGTATTCTGGGCCCTGGGCGAGGGGAGGCAGCCCCTGCTCACGGGGGCCTGGAGATTCAGGCCCAGTCTTGTTCTCATGACAAATGCCTGCGAGTCACAGTTCACTGGCGTGCCCGAAGCTGCAGGTGCGTGCTGGGACTTCACGGGCCTGTGTGTGTGCTGGGAACCAGGAAGCAGCTGGGGGCTATCAGGAAGAAGAGGGCAGGGGTGACCGCAGGGAAACAAAGTGGCTTTTAATAGCCGGCCCCAGAATAACTGTCAGTGAGGTACTGAGGCAAGTGGGTGTGCTTCAAAAGACCTGGAAAGGCCCCCTTCGGGTAGGAAGGGGTCTGGCAGGAGACTGGGAGGCGGCGACAGGTGGAATGGCTCTGCTATAGGCAGCTGGGGTGAGCAGCAGTCTATGTGTGTAAGGAAGGCCCAGGAGGGTTGAAGGGAGGAGAAAACCGGCGCCTCCTCCAGCCTGGGAGGTGGGCAGGTGAGGAGGAGGCCCACACAGCTTCCCAAGCCCGGAGGCCAGGCTGAGGATGAGGCCACAGCCTCGGCCTCTCTCACCCACTCGTCCAGGCCCCTCCCCAGAGAAAGGCAAACACTGAGGCCTGTTAGGACCCAGCCCAGGGGAGGGCCTTTCAGAGAAGAGCAGACTTCACTCGCCCCCTTCCCAGGGCCCCCTCGCCTACTGCCTCAGTCCTGTCCGGGCAACGCCCTTCCTGTGTGCCGGCTCCCCTCCCCCCTCCAGATGTCCACCAGCTTCTTTCCCCTCCTCCAGCAATCCTAGTCCTGGGTGACTCACCCAAGGTTCCAGGCCCAGAGGCTCAGGCAGTGACTCAGCGGCACCGCCCTCCTCCCCCAGGGCTAGGGCAGCTGAAGTTACTGGGCAGCAGGCAGAAACCACAACCCAGCTCCGACAGGGCACTGGAACAGAGACCCCCTCATCAGGCCCACTCTGGGGAGTTTTGGGTCATGACACCACAGAGAAAACTCAGACTGAGGACCCACAGAGGATCGGACATCAAGCCAGGCTGCTCTTTCCCCGGCGGTCACGTGCAGTGGGACTTGGGGGCTCCTGAGCAGCACAGATGAAATCAGGCCTCGAGGGGCTCTCGGTGCCCTCTCCTACACCTCTGCAAAGCCACTCAGTGCCCTTCCTCCCCAAGCCACTTGACCCCCTTGTGCTGCTGCTCTTCCCTGTCAAAACCTATTTCAGGTTGAGCTTGGAATAAAAGTCGTTCTCCCCAAGGGTAAGGATCAGTGGGGTGCAATGGATCAGTGGGGTGCAACGCATTGGTTTTTACAGCACTCCTTCCATTTTAACTGAGGACTTCGGCAGATGGCACTCCTGCTCAGAAACTGCAGTGGCGTCCCCGTGGCCCTTGCTGAGGTGTGGGGCTCTGGCCCCTACCTGCATATCCAGCCTCTCCTGCTCGTCTCCTAGTAGCCTGCTCACTGTGCCTGAGCACTTGGAGTGGCCAAGACTGCCTATGCCCATCCATCTGCTCAGAATGTGCCCACTCGCCACATCCCTGCCTCCCGAAGTCCCACATTTCCTTCAAAGGCCAATTCAACGCACCCACATCACGGAGCCGCCCCAGGGCTAACCAGAGTCTGTCTCCACCTGCTCTGTCCCACAGCAAGCGCTCCTTTTGTACTCAGAGCATTCTGATCTCGATTGAATCACTCGTGCGCCTGTCTTCTCTCGCCCTCACTCCCACATGGTGAGCTCACCGGGCAGGGACCGCATGAGCAAAGGGTCTTGCCCACACCAGGTGCCATTCTAAGTTTACTGTTGGCACCATAGGGGGTAGGGTGCTGGGGACAGTACCAGGGGTCTTCCCACCTCCCGAAATCACATCACTGATGATGCTACCAAATCATAACTTCTCTGCCTGCTCCCAGGAGTGGAACTGAGACACTGGGTTGGAAAACAGAGCTTCAGAGAGCTATGAGTCCCTGAGGAGTGACGGCAGGAAATATCTTGCCCTGGGGACCCATTGAGGGAAGGAGCACAGCAAAGTCCCCAGAGGGCAGAGACGGAGACAGGAGGCAGACAGAGGAAGAGCCGGAGAGGCAGTCAGACAAAAACTGGGAGAGAAAGTCAAAGAAAAACAGAGTCACGGAAAGTGTGAGGGAAAAGGGAAGACTAGAGAGGTAAGAGAGAGCGCCTCTGATGCTAGGGGCAGCATCTCGACCCCTGTCCCCAAACTGAGACCAGGGCTGTGCCCATCAAGGAGCCATATTCCTGAACTGATGAAAATCCCAGTAATTGGCCACTAACTAGCTGTGTAATCTAGAGTAATTCCTTCCTCCTTGCAGAACAGGAGAGTTGGATAGGCTGACCCCTCAAATCCAATTCCATTCTGTGCTCTCCACTTCTTCATGAAGGCAGAGAAGCCAGGACGCAGGCAGCAGTGGACACATACTGGCAGTGACTGCGCCCATGCCCAGCTTGGGAAGCTGGATGTCCTCTTTCTCCTAGGCCTGGTTCCGGGTGCCCAAGGTTTCCCATCAGCAACTCCTGGGTTTTCCCCGGCTTGTTCATGCCCCCTGGTGGTTGAGATGTGTCATTGCAGGCTGGTCTCCCTATTCTTTCCCTCCTTCATGTCTGGGTCCGCCAGCCCTTGCCCAGCCCTGCTCCTGACTCAGGCAGGAGAAGACAATGCTGATTCATCTCCAGCAAGCCTTCCCACGCCCACAACTCTCACACCTGCATGACGTATGAAGTGTTTCCAGGACAGTTCCTGCTGAGACACCCAGGTGGACTTCTGAAATGGAAGTTGGATGCCTGTAAACAGTTTAAAAGCCATAGAGAGGAGGCAGGACGGAACTAGGCGGCAGAAGTGAGGGGCTGAACGCTGTCAAGCTCTGTCAGCCTCCCTCCCCACCATCCCTGGGGCAGTTCCAGGGAAAGAGAAATGGTCTCGCTGTTGGGGCCTAGGGCCCTTGCTTTCCCCTGACTTAAGCATGCGACTTGAGGGAGTTGCACCAACCTCTGAAGTCAAATTTTTTCACCACAAGGATCCTTTTTATTATTCCTCTGCCCTCCCCAAATCTGCTTTGAGATATTTTCTCTCAACAAACTGCACAAAATAATTTATCTAGCTGTCCCCTGATGGGTCTTTCCCGGTGGCTCAGTGGTAAAGAATCCATGTGCCAGTGCAGGAGACACAGGGAATGAGGGCTCCATCCCTGAGTCAAGAAGATTCCCTGGAGGAGAAAATGGCAACCCACTCCAGTATTATTGCCTGGGAAACCCCACGGACAGAGGAGCCTGGTGGGCTACAGTCCATGAGGTCACAAAGAGTTGGACACGACTGAGTGAGCACAGCACGGCACATCCCCTGACAGCCTGCTCAGCATGAGAGAGCCTGCACTATCACACTGGGTTTGGGGCATGAGAGAGCCTGCACTATCACACTGGGTTTGGGGCATTCTGGATCTTCCATGTGTAGTGGATTTGTCATATCCTTTGCTGGAGGAGTCCAGACTGACATTATGAGCCACCTACTGTGTGCTGAGCGATGTCCATATATCATCCCATTTAATGTACACAAAAATCCCAGAAAGTTGGTACAGTCTTACCACCAATTTGCAGAGGAGAAAATTGAGGCTCCGAGAAGTTTTCCCAAGTTCACACAATTAATGAGGCATGGCTTAAACACAGATGGTCACAATGGTAAACCTCCCTAGAAGAGCCAGTCCTCAAAAATCCCCTAGGGACTTCCCTCATGGTCCATTGGTGAAGACCTCACCTTCCAATGTGGAGGATGTGGGCTCAATCCCTGGTTGGGGAGCTAAGATTCTATATGCTTTGTGGCCAAAATGCCAAAACATGAAACAAAAGCATTATTATAACAAATTCTATATAGACTTTTTTTTAATGGTCCACATCCAAAAAAACACAAAAAACAAAAAACAAAACCTAGAATCCTAACCTTCTGATTTCTACACAAACAAACCAGCCATCCCCTCACGTCAACATCATACCCAACCTTCGAGTCTTATCTCTGGACCTCATCCAGTACCCAGGAGTCCATCTCTCTGCCTGCTCTGGTCTGACATCTTCAATGACCCCTTTTCCTTTCCCTCCAAATGCACTCTGGCTTGAATCTAAACTAAGCTTAAAAAAAAAAAAAACCCTTCCTCAGACCTGCCACCTCCCTTGACTCTTATTGTTGCAACAAATAGTACCTCTTCACACAGTGACCCAAATCAAAAACTTGGCTGTCTTCCTATCCTCCCCTTACTGCCCTCCAGTTATGCAGGTCAGGCGACCTGACCTCCTAAATACTGCTCAGTTTTGTCTACACTGCCTGAGATCCCGCTGTATCACCTTGCTCCTAGGTATTGTAAGCACATCTGTCCTTTTCCCCCATCTCTAACCTTGTCCCCCACTCTGACCCATTCTCAGTTCTGCCACCAGGGTGATCTTCCTAAAATTCAGATCTGACCACGTCACTCCACAGGTAAAAACACTGAGTCATCTCCCTTAACTTTAGGAGAAGGCCACCCCGCGTGGCACACCTTCCTAGGCACCCAGCTGTGTTGAGCCACATGCCATGCCCTTCCGTGCCTCTGAGCCCTTGCTCCATTCATTCTCTCAGGAAGAAGCCTCTTCTTGCTCTGTCCCCCCGCTGATCTGCTATTGTCATTTTCAGTCGCTCAGTCACATCAGACTCTTTGCGACCCCGTGGACTGCAGCACGCCAGGCTTCTCTGTCTTTCACTGTCTCCCAAAGTTTGCTTAAACTCATGTCCATTGGGTCGATGATGCCATTCAACCATTTTCATCCTCTGTTGCCCCCTTCTCCTCTTGCCCTCAATCTTTCCCAGCATCAAGGTCTTTTCCAATGAGTTGGCCCTTCACATCAGGTGGCCAAAGTATTGGAACTTCAGCTTCAGCATCAGTCCTTCCAATGAATATTCAAGACTGATTTCCTTCAGGATTGACTGGTTTGATCTCCTTGCAGGCCAAGGGACTCTCTCTGGGTTTGGGGCATGAGAGAGCCTGCACTATCACACTGGGTTTGGGGCATTCTGGATCTTCCATGTGTAGTGGATTTGTCATATCCTTTGCTGGAGGAGTCCAGACTGACATTATGAGCCACCTACTGTGTGCTGAGCGATGTCCATATATCATCCCATTTAATGTACACAAAAATCCCAGAAAGTTGGTACAGTCTTACCACCAATTTGCAGAGGAGAAAATTGAGGCTCCGAGAAGTTTTCCCAAGTTCACACAATTAATGAGGCATGGCTTAAACACAGATGGTCACAATGGTAAACCTCCCTAGAAGAGCCAGTCCTCAAAAATCCCCTAGGGACTTCCCTCATGGTCCATTGGTGAAGACCTCACCTTCCAATGTGGAGGATGTGGGCTCAATCCCTGGTTGGGGAGCTAAGATTCTATATGCTTTGTGGCCAAAATGCCAAAACATGAAACAAAAGCATTATTATAACAAATTCTATATAGACTTTTTTTTAATGGTCCACATCCAAAAAAACACAAAAAACAAAAAACAAAACCTAGAATCCTAACCTTCTGATTTCTACACAAACAAACCAGCCATCCCCTCACGTCAACATCATACCCAACCTTCGAGTCTTATCTCTGGACCTCATCCAGTACCCAGGAGTCCATCTCTCTGCCTGCTCTGGTCTGACATCTTCAATGACCCCTTTTCCTTTCCCTCCAAATGCACTCTGGCTTGAATCTAAACTAAGCTTAAAAAAAAAAAAAACCCTTCCTCAGACCTGCCACCTCCCTTGACTCTTATTGTTGCAACAAATAGTACCTCTTCACACAGTGACCCAAATCAAAAACTTGGCTGTCTTCCTATCCTCCCCTTACTGCCCTCCAGTTATGCAGGTCAGGCGACCTGACCTCCTAAATACTGCTCAGTTTTGTCTACACTGCCTGAGATCCCGCTGTATCACCTTGCTCCTAGGTATTGTAAGCACATCTGTCCTTTTCCCCCATCTCTAACCTTGTCCCCCACTCTGACCCATTCTCAGTTCTGCCACCAGGGTGATCTTCCTAAAATTCAGATCTGACCACGTCACTCCACAGGTAAAAACACTGAGTCATCTCCCTTAACTTTAGGAGAAGGCCACCCCGCGTGGCACACCTTCCTAGGCACCCAGCTGTGTTGAGCCACATGCCATGCCCTTCCGTGCCTCTGAGCCCTTGCTCCATTCATTCTCTCAGGAAGAAGCCTCTTCTTGCTCTGTCCCCCCGCTGATCTGCTATTGTCATTTTCAGTCGCTCAGTCACATCAGACTCTTTGCGACCCCGTGGACTGCAGCACGCCAGGCTTCTCTGTCCTTCACTGTCTCCCAAAGTTTGCTTAAACTCATGTCCATTGGGTCGATGATGCCATTCAACCATTTCATCCTCTGTTGCCCCCTTCTCCTCTTGCCCTCAATCTTTCCCAGCATCAAGGTCTTTTCCAATGAGTTGGCCCTTCACATCAGGTGGCCAAAGTATTGGAACTTCAGCTTCAGCATCAGTCCTTCCAATGAATATTCAAGACTGATTTCCTTCAGGATTGACTGGTTTGATCTCCTTGCAGGCCAAGGGACTCTCAAGAATCTTCTCCAGGACCACAGCTCTAAAGCATCAATTCTTTGGCAATCAGCCTTCTTTTCAGTCCAATTCTCACATCCATACATGACTACTGGAAAACCATAGCTTTCACTATAGGCAACTTTGTCGTCAATCTCCTACTCATTCTTTATATTTTTTTTAGCCACACTGCAAAGTATGTGGGACTTTAGTTCCCTGACCAGGGATCAAACAGGTGCCCCTGAACTGGAAGCTCAGAATCTTAAACACTGGGCCACCAGGGAAATTCCTCCTCAGTTCAGTTCAGTCGCTCAGTCGTGTCCCATTCTTTGCGACCCCATAGATTGCAGCACACCAGGCGTCCCTTTCCATCACCAGCTCCCAGAGCTTCCTCAAACTTACGTCCATCAAGTTGGTGATGCCATCCAACCATCTCATCCTCTGTCACCCCATTCTCCTCCTGCCTTTAATCTTTCCCAGTATCAGGGTCTTTGCGAATGAGTCAGTTCTTCACATCAGGTGGCCAAAGTATTGGAGATTCACTTCAGCATCAGTCCTTCCAATGAATATTCAGGACTGATCTCCTTTAGGATTGATTGGTTGGATCTCCTTGCAATCCAAGGGACTCTCAACAGTCTTCTCCAACACCACAGTTCAGAAGTATCAATTCTTTGGTGTTCAGCTTTCTTTATAGTCCAACTCTCACATCCATACATGACTACTGGAAAAACCATGGTTTTAACTAGATAGACTTATGTTGGCAAAGTAATGTCTCTACTTTTTAATATGCTGTCTCGGTTGGTCATAGCTTTCCTTCCAAGGAGTGTCTTTTAATTTCATGGCTACAGTCACCATCTGTTTGGAGCCAAAAAAAATAGTCAGCCACTGTTTATAGTTTTCCCATCTATTTGCCATGAAGTGATGGGACCCAATGTCATGATCCTAGTTTTCTGAATGTTGAGTTTTAAGCCAACTTTTTCACTCTCCTCTTTAACTTTTATCAAGAGGCTCTTTAGTTCTTCTTTGCTTTCTGCATAAGGGTGGTGTCATCTGCATATCTGAGGTTGTTGAAATTTCTCCTGGATATCTTGAATGCAGCTTGTGCTTCTTCCGGCCCAGCATTTCACATGATGTATTCTGCATATAAATTAAATAAACAGGGTGACAATATATAGCCTTGCCATACTCCTTTCCAGATTTGGAACCAGTCTGTTGTTTCACATCCAGTTCTAACTGTTGCTTCTTGACCTGCATACAGATTTCTCAGGAGGCAGGTAAGGTGATCTGGTACTCTTGTTTCTTGAACAGTTTTCCACAGTTTGTTGTGATCCACCCAGTCAAAGTTTTTGACATAGTCAATAAAGCAGAAGTAGGTATTTTTCTGCAACTCTTTATTGATAATTCAACAGATGTTGGCAATTTGATCTCTGGTTCCTCTGCCTTTTATAAATGCAGCTTGAACATCTGCAAGTTCACAGTTCATGTACTGTTGAACCCTGGCTGGAGAATTTTGAGCATTACTTTGCTAGCATGTGAGATGAGTGCAACTGTGCAGTAACTTGAACATTCTTTGGCATTGCCTTTGTTTGGGACTGGAATGAAAACCTTTTCCAGTCCTGTGGCCACTGCTGAGTTTTCCAAACTTGCTGCCATATTGAGTGCAGCATTTTCACAGCATCATCTTTTTGGATTTGAAATAGCCCAACTGGAATTCCATCACCTACACTAGCTTTGTTTGTAGTGATGCTTCCTAATGCCCACTTGACTTCACACTCCAGGATGTCTGGCTGTGGGTGAGTGATCACACCATCATGGTTATCTGGGTCATGAAGATCTGTTTTGTATAGTTCTTCCTACTCACCCTTTAAATTTAGCTCAAAGATCAACTCCTGTGTGTAGCATCCCTGGATCTACTTACTCCCCAGCCTCCTCACATACGAGAGCACGTGAGTGTACATGTGTGTTCATGTGCACACACGCAGAGTGGAGTGTTGGGTTAAGTTAGGTGTCCCTCCTACGCACTTCTGCAGCCCGTTGCCAATCACCCTGTAACAGCACATTTTATGTGCCGTCGTGGCCATTTATTTATGTGTCTTCCCCAACTCGATCAGGCTGCTGGGACCTGGATGCTGAGTACGGCCAACTCCTGGGATCCTCGGTGTTTGACGCAGAGCGAGTGTCCCATGAATGGCTAGAAGGAGGCACAAGCACAGTCCCCCTCGTTGCCGCCACCCTTTCTCCTCCCTTTGACCCCACACTTCCAAGACTCTAAATCCTCTACCCCCATCCCTGAACCTTCTCAGGGCTGACTTGCAGGAATTCCCTGGGGGTCCACTGTTTGGACTCAGCACTCTTGCTGCCAGGAGCCTGGGTTTGATCCCTGGTCAGGGAACTCAGATACTATAAGCTGCAAGGCGCAGGCAAGTAAACAAATAAAAGCTGACTTTCTACCATCCTACAAATCCAGCTGTCTCCAGTGTCACCAAAAGCAGCCTGCTTACCAACACCAGTTGGGGGAGGGGGGACTTAACAGCCCACTCCTCAGAAGGGCTCTTCAGAGGGAGGGGCCGGTCCACGCCTCCCGGCTCTGATAGAAGAGGCCACGCTCCTAGCCTGCTGCTCTCTTTCTCCACCAGTCAGCCCTCTCCTGTCCTCACCTCCCTGGTGACCACACTACCCCCAGGGGCTGGGGCAGGAGGGCAGCTGCCCTCTGTGATGAGATGGGGAAGGTCAAGAAGCAGCAGGAGCGGAACTTAAAGGGCTTTGGGCTCCAGTTCTAAATTATATTCTCTGGTCCATTTTCTCCAAACTCAAAAAGGAGAGGGGTGTGAACAATTAGTACCTTCAGAAACCCCAGTATTTAGGTCTCCTCCTTCTTGGCCCTTCTTCTGCCATCTACACCTTTTAACCAAGGTCATTCCTCAGGGGTCTGGCCAGGAACAAACCACTCTTTGCACCCGCCCACCTCCAGCCGCCCTCACCCTCATTTATGTCCTCATGAGAGAGGGCTCCCAGGGCACAGGCGCCTTCTGGGCCATTGCCCCGCACTGCTGGACTCGCTTCTCCGGCCCACAGCTCCTTACAAGGTCAGAGCACAGGGGCCTGTACGTTGCTAAGGTCCCATGCCTGACTCAGGGGCCTAGATTCTGGCTATCCTGCTGGCAAGCACTCAGGCCTGGGTGTCAGACAGACCGAGGTCTGAAGTGGGGTTCTGCCATTTGCTAGAAGATGGGGCCACAGATGGAAAACATCACTTGGTGAGACTGGTGCCAACCGGAATCAACACAAAGGGGAGTGATTAACATTCTTCCCAGAAACACTCAGCTTGAGAGATGCAGTCTGCCGTGCTCTGATAAATCTAGGAACTTCCCAAATCTCAGAAAATAGCTAAAGGCAGTTTCAAAAAAACAAAGGTAGCTCAGGAAGGTGAGTAGTGATTTTTAAAACCATAGGGTATTGCTCATGAGGAAGTGGTTTAAAGAGAGATGTTCTAAGAGACCAACGTATAATACTAGGAAACAGTTGTAGCAAAGAAGTTAAGACGTTGGAGTTTGAGACTGAATCTTAACTCCACAGTATTCTAGCTCCATTGATCAAGATCTTTCAGCTATAACAGATGACAGTTCAAGGCAAGCTCACTGAAGAAAAAAGGGGATCGAGGAGCTAGAATACAGTGAAGTATGTATATTTCCATTGCGGAGAAGGCAGTGGCACCCCACTCCAGTACTCTTGCCTGGAAAATCCCGTGGGCAAGGAGCCTGGAAGGCTGCAGTCCATGGGGTCACGGAGAGTGACTTCACTTTCACTTTTTGCTTTCATGCATTGGAGAAGGAAATGGCAACCCACTCCAGTGTTCTTGCCTGGAGAATCCCAGGGGCAGGGGAGCCTGGTGGGCTGCCAGCTATGAGGTCGCACAGGGTCGGACACGACTGAAGTGACTTAGCAGCAGCTTACTGTGTTACATAGCTGGTAAGGTCACTGATAATTCACAGGTCAATGAACCACAGCCCCAGGAGCCAGAACTTCAGACCATCCATCTATTGGTCCATCCTTCTCGCATTACTGTCTCTCTGCACGTTGGCTTCACGCTCACTGGAACAAGGTCTCTCTGTATATCAAGGAATGTAGCCACAGACTGTTCCAGCTTCGTAAACCCAGAGTTCACACATCCCAGGAAGAGCCTTAGTTGGCCCCACCTGGCTCACGTACTCAGCTGTTGACCAATCCCTGTTTCCAGGGACGCAGGGTGTTATAAATGGCCAGCGTGGGTAAGGTATCCAGCCTATCATCAAGGATCTCTTTCCAAATGGAGGAAGCAAGTTACCGCAGTCACTACAAACATTACTTAACCCCCGCTGGGAATCAGGAGGTTCCTATCACTCCTGTAACATGAGGACACTATCATCTACCACACGATCAAATGAGATAACACATGTAGAGTCCCAGTGAGCACTCAGTGAACGTTATTAGATACAACAGCAGAAGCGGAAACCAGGATATACACTTAGACACAATGTCATTGCCCAGATGGGGTCATCTGACATGTCAGCAACATGAAGCCAGGATCAAGCCCCACACATCCACTGAAACTCAAGGACCATAGTCTACTTCTAGTTTCCCTGTCAACATTTATATATTTTTTTGAGCCCTTATCTTGTCTTCTGCTAATCTCAGGGATTTGCCAGGTGGCTCAACAGTAAAGAACCCGCCTGTCAATGCGGGAGACACAGAAGACGTGGGTTTGATCCCTGGGTCAGAAAGATCCCCTGGAGAAGGAAATGGCAACCCACTCCAGTATTCTCTCCTGGAGAATCCCCATGGACAGAGGAGCCTGGTGGGAAGAATCAGATATGACTGAGCATGCACCCACAATATCAGGTATTAACACTTTTTAATATAAAACTAAGATCATGGCATCTGGTTCCATCACTTTATGGCAAATAGATGGGGAAACAGTGGCTGACTTTATTTTTGGGGGCTCCAAAATCACTGCAGATGGTGACTGCAGCCATGAAATTAAAAGACGCTTACTCCTTGGACGGAAAGTTATGACTAACCTAGATAGCATATTCAAAAGCAGAGATATTACTTTGTCAACAAAGGTCTGTCTAGTCAAGGCTATGGTTTTTCCAGTGGTCATGTATGGATGTGAGAGTTGGACTGTGAAGAAAGCTGAGTGCCAAAGAATTGATGCTTTTGAGCTGCGATGTTGGAGAAGATTCTTGAGAGTCCCTTGGGCTGCAAGGAGATCCAACCAGTCCATTCTAAAGATCAGTCCTAGGTGTTCATTGGTAGGACTGATGTTGAAGCTGAAACTCCAATACTTTGGCCACCTCATGAGAAGAGTTGACTCATTGGAAAAGACCCTGATGCTGGGAGGGAGTGGGGACAGGAGGAGAAGGGGATGACTGAAGATGAGATGGCTGGATGGCATCACCGACTCAATGGACATGAGTTTGGGTGAACTCTGGCAGTTGGTAATGGACAGGGAGGCCTGGTGTGCTGCGATTCATGGGGTTGCAAAGAGTCGAACACGACCAAGCAACTGAACTGAATATAAAAATAGTAAAGAAATCTTAAAATTGAGGAAAGTCTGCTTGTTTCCTTCACTCATTCTCCTAGCTTGGAAATGAACATATTTTGTCCAAATAATTGGTAAAGCATCTAGGACCAGCTTCATGTATAGCAGTTTGGTGACAACCGAGGCTGATCTGCTCCAGTGCCTCCCCAAACCCCATGTCATGGATGAAGAAATTGATTCCCTACATGAGGGGAGACACAGACGTCATCATCCCGGGTTACTCAGGATGTTAAAATCATCCACCTCTAGTTCTCCTGGCTGTTTATTCAGCAACCAACCTCTGGTCTTTATTTGGATTCTCACAGAAACGTTCCTTCTGGTAAGAAATCGAGCTGGTTTCTGGAATGTTTGCATTCATCACACAGTCATAAGAATTCACAAGAATTAGTGTCTCAGAACAAGCTCATCCTTGAGTTAAGTAATAAAGACTTTTTAAACCTGGCCAGCTTCTGGCTTGATAAACATCTGCTTCTAAAGCAGGAAGAGGGCAGCAGTCAAGCAGGAGGGGAGAAACTGGAAGGAACTGAGTGTTTACTCTGTGTAAACATTGTTTCAAGCACTATACTTACATTATCTAATTTAATCCTCCCAACCACCCTGTAATGTGGGGAATGTCTGTGATTAATAGATCAGGAAACAGAAGCTCAGGGGATTAAGCATAGAGCCAGGACTGAAAGGCAGGTTGGCCTGGCTGCAGAGCACCGCTCCTCAGTCACCCCCACTCCCTGCCTCCCCTTCACCCGAAGTCCTCCCTGGTTGCCCTTCTCCCTCTTTCTGCTGGTGGCTGACATTACTGTCCAACCCTTTCCCCCCTTTCTTGCTTCCCTCCATCTCCTTTCTTCCTCCCCCTCTTTCTCACAGCATCATCATCCTTTCACACTGGTGGTGGTTTAGTCACTCAGTCGTGTCTGGCTCTTGGGACCCCTCCAGCCCAGGTCCTCACTGAGCACAGAGTGAGTGCTGCCGGGTATTCCTAGGAACCTCACCTGGCCACCTCTTCCTCTCTGTGCCTGTAGCTACAGCCTCACCCCAGCTGCCCTGGGAGAGCACCCTCCTGACCTGTCTCTTCCTGGATCACAGCCCCACCCTTCATTCATTCTGATCATAGCTATCCATTCTATCCCTCACTTATTCAAGAAACTTTTAGATCTCTTCACTGACCATCATATCATTTAAACTCTTCAGTGTGTAGGAAGAATCTAAAAAGAAATTATATAAATGAACTTATTTACAAAACAGAAACAGACTCACAGACTTAGAGAACAATCCTACGGTTAACAGGGAAGAAGGATGGGGGAAGGGATAGTTAGGGAGTTTGGGACCTACATGTGCACACTACTGTATTGAAAATGGATAATCAACAAAGACCCACTGTGTAGCATAGGAAAATCTGTTCAATGTTATGTGGCAGCCTCAGTAGGCAGGGAGTTTGGGGGAAGAATGGATACAAGTATATGTGTGGCTGAATTGCTTTGCTATGCACCTAAAACTCTCAAAACATTGTGAACTTGCTATACTCCAATATAAATATAAAGGTTGTTTTTTTTTAATAAATAAATAAACTTCTCAGTGTGGCTCTCAAGGGTACAGCCCTCCATTTCATTCCTCATTCATACACTCAACAAATGTTAATTTGGTAGTAACATTGCAGCAGGCCCTAGGGATACATTGGCGAAAAAAAACAGACACGTTCCTTGCACTGGTGGGGCATGTAATCAAGCAAGGATGACAGCAAGTAAACGTAAATTACAAGTTGTAGTAAGAGATATGCAAGAAAACCAATGGGTGCAATGAGAGAGAACCATCACCTGGGCAGAGTGGTCAGGAAAGGCCTCCTGAGGGATGAGGAGTTCCCCCAAAGGGAGTGGAGGATGAGCGTTCCAGGCATTGACCCAGAGATGGGAGGGAATTTGGGGTGTGAGAGAAGTAAATGAAGACCAGTGTGGATGGGGCATGCATGGCGAGGGAGAAAATAGCACAAGATGGAGCTGCAGAAGTCAGAAGGGGGTCAAGTCATACAGAGCCTTGTAAGCCAGTGTAAGGAGTCACGGATTTTATTCTAAGTACAGCAGGACACCGGGGAAGGATTTTAAGTAATAGGATGGCATAATCTAACTTCATTCTTAAACATGACCCTGGGACACTCTCGATGAAAAATGGCAGAGTATAAGCAATACGGACAGACCAGAGATTATTAAACTAAGCGAAGTAAGTCAGACAAAAACAAAGATCATATGATATCACTTAACACGTGGAATCTCAAAAAAACAGGACAGGGACTTCCTTGGCAGTCCAGTGGTTAAGACTCTGAGCTTCCAGTGCAGGGCGTATGGCTTCGATCCCACGTCTGGGAACTGAGATCCCACATGCCGCACAGTGAGGCCGAAAAATTAACTAATTAATCAAAAATGTTTAATAAAATTTTAAAATGATGTAAGTGAACTTATTTACAAACAGAAATAGACTCAGACTCAGACCTAGGAGTCGGACATGACTGATCAACTTCATTTTCACTTTTCACTTTCATGCATTGGAGAAGGAAATGGCCACCCACTCCAGTGTTCTTGCCTGGAGAATCCCAAGGACAGCGGAGCCTGGTGGGCTGCCATCTATGGGGTCGCACAGAGTCGGAAATGACTGAAGCGACTTAGCAGCAGCAGCAGCAGAAAACAAACTTATGGTTACCAAAGGGGATGGGGAAATGATAAATTAAGAGGTTGGGATCAACATATTCGTACTACTTATAGGACCTTCCATCCAAAAGCAGCAGAATACACTTTTTCCTCCGTGCATACGGAATATTTTCCAGATCACATATTGGGCCACAAAACAAGCCTCAGTAAATTCAAGAAAATTGAAATGATATCAAGCATCTTTTCCAAGTACAAGGTTATGAGCTTAGAAATCAGTTATAGGAAAAAAAAAACTGGAAAAAAGCACATAATATGTAGAGTCTAAACAATATGTTACCAAATAATCAATGGACCTCTGAAGAAGTCAAAGAGGTAATCAAAAAGTAAACAGAGGCAAATGAGGTTGAAAACACAGCATCCAGAACCCGTGAGCCACAGCAAAAGCAGCTGTGAGAGAGGTTTATAGCAATATAATCTCACCTCAGGAAACAAGAAAAATCTCAAATAAGTGTATGCATACTACTGTATACAAAAGAAGTAAGCAGCAAGGACCTACTGTTCGGCACAAAGAACTATACTGATGGTAAAGAATCTGAAAAAGAATATGTGGAAAGTGTGTGCATAAGTGAATTACTGCTGACACTTGAAACTAACATAACATTGTAAATTGACTATACTTCAATTTTAAAAAGGAAGAAATAAAAAAGAATTAGACTTCTATTTCCCTCTGATTGAAATATAACATGTGTACTTTTTCTAATTCATAGCTAAGCTCACAAGAAAGGAAATTTTCAGAGGCCCAAAGCAAAGGAGAAACTAAAAGCTAAGGAGTGAGCGTGAGTTAATGCTACAGCTGTCCTTGGGAAGGGGTGGTTTCTAGTCTCAGAAACAAAGGGCTTCAGTTTTTAGTGACCAGTTGAGAAGAAATGAGTCTTTTATCTGGAGGTAGCTGGGAATTGGAAAGCCCCTTACATGAAGCAAGACCCTCAAAGGACTCTTCCTTAGTGAGAGAATGGCCTGAAAGGAAATCTCCCACCAGCAAAATGAGACTACAAGGAGGCTCCTCTAGCTTGACCTGGACTCTGGATGGGGAAAAATACTTTTCCTAGAGAAATTTTAACCTTAGGTTTGCCTTTGTGTGGATTTTGGATTTTAGTTTATGGGGCTCGCATGGTTCACAAAATCTGGAAATAAAACGTTAGCATAAAAAGTGGTGCTAAATGGGTAATGGCCTGGGGTACTCAATAAAAGCAAAATGATTTTGAAGGCCCAAACTCTTAAAACAGATTAACCAAGATTTCCCCCGATAAAACTGAGAGTGACATTTCAAAAATTACATAAAATAGAAAGTTTTGCAGGGGAGAAATATATATTTGTATAAAACTCATCAGTATGGACTAAGAAGACTGAAGCCCTGTAACTATTAAAGAAATTGATTACTAGTATAAATCCACACAACAAAGATAAACATTTAAAATAAAACAGATCCTGATGATTTTTGCCGACACTTACCAAATAGCCAAAAAAAAAAAAAATCTTATACAAAACTTATATTTCCAGAAAACAGAAAAAGAGAGAATAGTGCCTAGCTTACTTTATGAGGCAGATACAAAATAGTCTTTGAGATAAAGACTGCTAGTTGTCCCATTACCTATTCTCCTCTTATCTCTTCTAGCAAAAGAATACTTACTTTTAAGTTCAAGTAAAGGCCACAGTCCCCAGTCCTCCTTGCCACATGACTAAGCTCTGGCCAAGAGAAGTAGGTAAAAGTGATGAAACAGAGCGGGAAACTGTGGAACCTTCCCGGGGCAAACCCCACCGCACCATCCATGCCCTCCACTTGCTGCTTCTCCATAGAAAACCTTTGGTCTCCAAGGCATTCCATGAGTCACAAAAAGCCAGCTCAAGAGTCAAGGATTGAAAGAATGTGAATATACAATAACAAAAGACAGAAGCTGGGCCAGGAGAACTGGTAACAATTTCAACAACAGGTCAGCCATCTGGCAGTCCCAGAAATCGAGCTTCTCCTGAAAGACAGGGAAACCAGTGACCAACACAAATTCCTGAGTTGTTCTGTGAATACTAAAACCATCACCAGAAGGAAAAGGCTAGGGGCATGATATAAGCTGCTCCATCTTGAGCAGTACTGATATCTACAGCTTGCCTGACGTCAGAAATGGGCCTCGAGGAAATATGAACAAATCACCCCTGGAGCTGTAGATTACAGACGCTACTGACCGGGTCACTGCATGGCCGGTTTTGAGACGCTGGTCAGAGCTGAGTGTGCTGGTCTGCATGTAGCCCCTGCCTGCACACCCTGAAAGTTCCCAGTTTTTCCCTATAAAGTCCTTTTCCATCTAACTGACAGCTGAGAGATGGTTTGGGTAACACTCATCCATCTTCCCAGGTTGCCGACTTCCTGAATAAAGCATCTGTCTTTTCCCGTCAACCCTTGTCTCTCAAACATTGACATCTGAGCTGAACCTGGATTTGGTCCCAACTCCGGCCAGTAACAGTGATATACGCAACTTTTGTTTGTTTGTTTGTTTGATGTGTGTAAGTCCTGATTCATGCCCTTAATGGCAGAGAGTATGCCTTCGTTCCTTCACTGCTGCTTAAAATAAAGATAAGCCATTTGAACCATACAAACCAGAGACAGCTGAGCAGAACCACCAAACCAGCCCTATGCCACAAATCTCCAGATAGTACATGATAAAGAAGTCAATTTCTGCCTCCTCCTTGCCTCTGCTATTTTTGGTATTCGTTACACAGCCAAATCTGTCGACTAAGTAGATCACCCTAGATGCTAACACCAGAAATGTACCATATGAGACAGGAAAATTAGAAATCAATCTCAATTATGCTTACAGATGCAGAATCCTAAATAAACTATTAGCAAATGGAATCCAGCATTACAGTTAGGAAAAATGCATCATGATTAAGTTGGGTCGATGCCATGAATGCGGAGCTGGTTTTAACTGTATTAATGTAAGTCACCTCATTAACAGGTTAAAAATTAAAATTATATGATTCTTTCAACGATGCCAGAATAAATTCTATACCCATTCATAATAAAAACTCTTAGTGATCTAAAAATGGAAAGAAATATTTTAACTAACAAAGAGCATCTATCAAAAACCTACTGCAATTTCATTCTCAATAGTAAACGAATGCTTTAAATTATTCTTATAAAAGGCAAGAACAAGGAAAGGATTCCCACTATTACCACCTTCCTCAACATTAAATTGAAGATTATGGCCATTTTCCTTAAGGTCTAAGGATTAGAACAAGAATAACAAGATGATTGCCTCCAAGGAAAGACAAGAACTCTTGACAGCTGACTACAAACAGGACAATATAAAAGCCCTGTCAAGATAAGAAGCTGATGAAAATAGATGTGGGCTGACCCGAGGCAGCCAAGCCTCCTCCTCCTGTAAATCCCCAGAGCTGGAGGATGAAAGAGACTGCTCTTCCCAGAGTTTTAAGTTGAAGTTTGGAGGCATACCCCTCCCCACAATGCTGCCTCGTAGAGGGGCAGCAGAGGAAAATAGTGGTCCTAGCTCTCTGGTGTCTTTGGCTGAGGGGCCCAACACTATCAGCGGACACAGTGACTGAGAACAAATCCCACCCAGCCCAGGAAAGGTATACTTGCAAGCCAAAACAATCAGAACCTGAAGTGATTAACTATTACAATGACATAGAAAAAAGAGCAACCTAAACCGTTTGGAGCAGAAATGTTGAACTTGATGAACCAAGAAGTTAAAATAAGATAATAAACATCCTCAAAATATAAAGAACACATGATAGAAATAAAAAACAAGAAGCCATAAAAAAAGAACTGAGTAGACGTATCAAATATGAAAGATACTCACTGACATTAAAACACAACAATTGGGGAAAAAAATAAAGGATAGACACAGGTGAACAAATAAGTGAACTGGGAGATCAGGCTGAAGAATCTCCCAGTTCAGTTCAGTGCAGATGCTCAGTCGTGTCCAGCTCTTTGCGACCCCGTGGACTGCAGCACGCCAGGCTTCCCTGTCCATCACCAACTCCCGGAGCTTGCTCAAACTCATGTTCATTGAGTTGGTGATGCCATCCAACCATCTCACCTTCTGTTGTCCCCTTCTCCTGCCTTCAGTTTCTCCCAGCATCAGGGTCTTTTCCAATGAGTCAGTTCTTCGCATCAGGTGGCCAAACTATTGGAGTTTCAGCTTCAGAATCAGTCCTTCAAATGGATATTCAGGACTGATCTCCTTTAGGATTGACTGTTTGGATCTCCTTGCAGTCCAAGGGACTCCCAAGAGTCTTCTCCAACAGCACAGTTCAAAAGCATCAATTCTTTGGAGCCCAGCCTTCTTTATGGTTCAACTCACATCCATCCATGACTACTGGAAAAACCATAGCTTTGACTATACAGACCTTTGTCAGGAAAGTAATGTCTCTGCTTTTAATATGGTGTTTAGGGTCATCATAGCTTTTCTTCCAAGGAGCAAGTGCCTTTTAATTTTATGGCTGTAGTCACCATCTGCAGTGATTTTGGAACCCAAGAAAATAAAGTCTCCCAGAGGGCAGAAGAAAAGATTAAAGAGACAGAATATTTTGAAAGATGCTAAATGACATAAAAAGTGTGAGATTAGGATAATAGAATTCCCCAAAGAGCGGAAGAAAAAAAGGGGGGCATATATAACTGAAGAAATATGGTAATAGATTTCTGAGAATTAGAGAAAGGTGAAAGGTCTCAGGTTGAACGCATTTGCTAAGTGGTAACTGGGGTAACTAAGAGGGAGGAGGGGGGAAACACATTCAAACTCATATGGAAATTTAAGAACTTCAAATCAGATAAAATTCTAAATATGTTCAAAAGAAATACAAAGGAATAAAAATCAAAGTGACATCAGACTCCTCAACAGAAACATTAAATGCAAGAAGACAAAATAGCAATGTTTTTCCTAGTTTTCTTTTTTATTGGAATATAATTGCTTTACAATGTTGTGTTAGCTTCTGCTATGCAATGAAGTGAATCAGCTATACGTGTACATATATCCCCTGCCCTTTGGACTTTCTTCCCACCCATCCAGGTCATCACAGAGTGCCAGGTGAGCTTCCTGTGCTTAATAGCAGGTTCCCACAATGTTTTAAAATATTCAAAGAAATCTTGCAAAGAGCCAAATCGTCAATCAAAGGTGAGGGTATTAAAAAATATCCTCAGTGCAGTCCAGTGGTTAGAACTCTGATTCCACTTCAGGGGAGAGGAGGGAAAGGGGACAACTCCAGGGAACTAAGACCCACAAGCTGTGTAATGTGGCAAAAACATAAAATAAAATATGATTATTTTAAAAGGCCAAAGGGCAATGAGGAGAGAGAGAATGAAACGGTTAGTTGGAGAGCAGAATCTTCAGCTGCTGCAGGTTATATTTGCAAAAAGAAAAAGAAAACTGACTTGGCACAGAATTTTATTATCAGCCTGAGGGAAAGCACCTGAAGGGCAAGACAGCTAGCATTTGGTTGGGGACTTAAGCAAAAGAAGAATCAACCTGAATTTTAGGGACTGTCAAGATAATGGGATAAGAGAGAGAAGAAAGGACAAGACTAAAAAAATATGAAGGTATGAAAAAGTACTTTTCCTGTTAAGGGAAATATGAAATGAATGATACACTTAGAAATTATTCCAAGGAGGAACATGGGATTAAGTTAAAGCAATCACAACATTTTTTAAATATAGAAGGTATAACTTTTGAAATATAAGAAGAAAGTTGGCTTTATCCATTTGAAAGCAAGAAAGAAAAAAAAGGGGGCGGGAGGGAATGACCAAAAAAGCACACTATATGAAAAATCAAAATAAAATGGTAGAATAAGTCTTAATACTATATAGATATCTGTAATGTGTGTTATCAGCTCAGTCCTGTATGACTCTTTGAGACCCCATGGACTGTAGCCCGCCAGGCTCTCCTGTCCAAGGAATTCTCCAGGCAAGAATACTGGAGTGGGTTGCCATGCCCTTCTCCAGGGAATCCCCGACCCAGGGATCAAACCTGAGTCTCCTGCATCGCGGGCAGACTCTTTACCATCTGAGCCATCAGGGAAGTTCCAGTGTCTGTAATAAAGATGAACAAAAGAAGCATACTTCTTAAAAGATTCTCAGATTGAGTTTAAAATTATTTTCAGCAATATGTTGCATACAAGAGAAACATTTAAAAGAAATGTTTTAAATATATATAGCTGAGTCCCTTTGCTGTTCACTTGGAACTACCACAACGTTGTTAATTGACTATACCTCAATATAAAATGTTTTTGCGTTAAAAAAAAACAAAACATTAAAATATTAAAATATTTTTTAAAATATTAAAAAAAAACCCAGAATGTGGTGCTGGAGAAGATGCTTCAGAGTCCCTTGGATAGCAAGGAGATCAAACCAGTCAATCTTAAAGGAAATCAACCCCAAATATTCATTGGAAGGACTAGTGCTGAAGCTGAAGTTCCAATACTTTTTGGTCACCTGATGCAAAGAGCTGACTCACTGGAAAAAACCTTGATGCTGGGATAGATTGAGGGCAGGTGGAGAAGGGGAGGACAGAGGATGAGATGGTTGGATGACATCACCAACTCAATAGACATAAGTTTGTGCAAACTCTGGGAGATAGTAAAGGACAGGGAAGCCTGTCATGCTGCAGTTCATGGGGTTGCAGAGTCTGACACGACTTAGTGACAGAACAGCAACAAAATTTTTAAAAAAGAACAGGTGAAAATACACCAGGTAAATAAAAGCATAAGAAATATCAGGGGGACTTCTCTGGTGGTCCAACGGCTGAGACTCTGTGCTCCCAATACAGGGCACCCAGGTTCCATCCCGTCAGGGAACTGGACCCAACATGCTGCAACTAAGACTGACTGCAGCCAAATAAAGAAACACTTGCTGCTGTTTGTTTAAAGAAATACCAGGGAAGTAATTTTGATGTTTGATAAAAGAGCATTCAAGTTGAAAAAATATAAGAAACAAGAGGAACATAGTACAAGAAAATACAAACATCATGAACATACAAACACCAGTAATATAGCCTCAAACTATATAAAGCAACAACCAACAAAACTTCTGGAAGAAGTAAACAAAAATTATGATTAGAAATTGTAATACACTCTTCTCAGAAACTGATTAAGGAGACAAAAAATAAACAGAAATATAAAATAGCTGAAGGATGTTATTGGTAAATTCATACTATTAGTCTATGCTGCTGCTGCTGCTAAGTCACTTCAGTCGTGTCCGACTCTGTGTGACCCCATAGAGGGCAGCCCACCAGGCTCCCCCATCCCTGAGATTCTCCAGGCAAGAACACTGAAATGGGTTGCCATTTCCTTCTCCAATGTATGAAAGTGAAAAGTGAAAGGGAAGTTGTTCAGTCGTGTCCGACTCTTAGCGACCCCATGGGCTGCAGCCTTCCAGACTCCTCTGCCCATGGAATTTTCCAGGCAAGAGTACTGGAGTGGGTTGCCATTGCCTTCTCCGCTATTAGTCTATATGTATATACGAAATTCTACACTCAACAAAAAGAAAATAAACAGAGGTGGATCCTGTAATATTGAATAAACTCTAGGATGCAGAAGTCTCGATAGATTCCAAAGAATCATTATTACACAGGTTATACTTATGTTTCCTTGTTATAATACAACAAAAATTTTAATAAATAGGTAATAAAATAGTTTTAAAAGAAATAGAAAAAAAATGAAAAGGGCCCTAGTGTGCATCAACAGTATAGAGAAATAAATTAGAGCATATTTAAACAATGAAATATGATACAGCAATGAAAACAAATCAACTCCATCAATATGGATAAAACAAGAGAGGAAGTTGCAAAAGAACCTCTGCATTACGGTACTATTTACTTAAAGTGTAAGAACATGCAATACCAAATAACATATTGCTTAGGAATATGTATATATGTGATCAAAATTATCTTTTTTAACCAAGAGAACCATAAACACATAATTGGGGGTGGTGATGTATGAGAGTAAACTTTGCCACCCCAAAATGAGTCCCTTTGGCTTGAAGATTCATTTAATTTTAAGAAACATAAGATTCAGAAAGTCTTTCTTTTTTGTTGCTGTTCTTCAGTCACTAGATCGTGTTCAACTCGAGATCCCATGATCTGCAGCACGCCAGGCTCCTCTTTCCTCCACTATCTCCTTTGCTGCTGCTGCTAAGTCACTTCAGTTGTGTCCAACCCTGTGAGACCCCATAGACAGCAGCCCACCAGGCTCCGCTGTCCCTGGGATTCTCCAGGCAAGAACACTGGAGTGGGTTGCCATTTTCTCCTCCAATGCATGTAAGTGAAAAGTAAAAGTGAAGTCGCTCAGTCGTGTCCAACTCTTAGGGACTCCATGGGCTGCAGCCCACCAGGCTCCTCCATCCATGGGATTTTCCAGGCAAGAGTCCTGGAGTGGGGTGCCATTGCCTTCTCCAACTATCTCCTTTAGTTTGTTCAAAATTCCTGTCCACTGAGTCAGTGATGCTATCTAACCATCTCATCCTGTGCCACCCCCTTCTTTTGCCCACAATGTTTCCCAGCATCAGGATCTTTTCCAATGAACCAGCTGTTTGCACCTTTTTACCTCCCCCTTAGCTGCCAAAAATATACGTATTTATTTTTGGTTGAGCTGGATATGTGTCGCCTTGCATGGGTGTTCTCGTTCTCATCCTGTGCCACCCCCTTCTTTTGCCCACAATGTTTCCCAGCATCAGGGTCTTTTCCAATGAACCAGCTGTTTGCACCTTTTTACCTCCCCCTTAGCTGCCAAAAATATACGTATTTATTTTTGGTTGAGCTGGATATGTGTCGCCTTGCATGGGTGTTCTCGGGCTGCAGCCAGCAGTGGCGGGGGAGCGAGGGGGGAGGGGGCCACTCCTCCGTGCAGTGGCCTGGCTTCTCTCGCAGTGGCTTTTCCTGTTGCAGAGAACAGGCTTTAGGCGCCTGGGCTTCAGTGGTTCCGGCACAGAGACTCAGTAGCTGCGGCGCATGGGCTTAGTTGCTCCACAGCATGTGGAATCTTCGGAACCAAGGATCAAATCCATGTCCCCCTGCACCGGCAGGTGGATCCTTATCCAGTGCACCACCTAAAGAATTTAGATAAAAGCCAAAACGAAGCTATCACCAAAGTTATCTGCACAAAATCTAGGCTAGGTGTGGTAGGGCAAGATCTGAGTCCACTCTGTCCCATTGTCTCCTCATGGCCCAGCAAACATTTATTTACCAAATATTTGCTTTTCTATCTCCGCCTGAATTATCTTCCTTCCCTCTGAAGTTCCAGACCACTGCCCCCCAAATTCCTCTTTTGGCGTTGGTTGAAGATGTTACTCAAAGTGAGGGTTTTGCCCATTCTGGTGAGATACTAATATGCGGTTTTCCTGGGTCTCTCCCACATATATGTATTATTAAACTTTTATTAGATTTTCTCCTGTGAATTGGTCTCATGTCAATTCAACCTTAGACCAGCCAGAAGAAGCTAGGAGGGCAGAGGAAAATTTCTTCCTCCCCAACAGTGGCTACAGCTGTGGAGAAGGTCAGTACAATAAAGGATTGAACGTGAAGGCCTTCACCTAGATCTGTAAGGTTTGACTGTTTTAAGGGACCTAAAGCAAATATTTTTTAAAGTTTAAATTCAGAAAATATTATGATTGGATGCTGTGCTATTTTCTGTACTTTTCTATATACATGAAATATTTCATCATTAAAAAGAGTAGAAAAAGAATATGAAAGGAGAGAGCGTCCATGAAGGGAAAGTAAGCCATAGACAAGGTAGGAAAAGTTGTTTAGCCTGAGATTTTCCCATGGAACTCGCATCGGCAGCAAATGGAGGAGCCATGTCTACAGGGTACAGAGAGAAAGAGTTTTATGCCCTGCCAAGCAGCAAGTCTCAAGCTGAAAGAACTCAGGAAATACAGAAGCCAAGAGCCTTTTGAAATCCAATCAACCAAATAATTACTCAAATAAAGGATGCTGAAATGAAGCCAGGCTAAAAGGTCTGTTTGTGAGTGCTGAATTCATAGAACTAAAACTAAACTTGCCTTGGAAATGGTGGTTACAAAAACAGAATGTAAATATTATATATGTCAACATTTTAAAATTACCTAATATAACTCTCAGCAATTGGTAGATTGGGAGAGGGGAAATGGAAGTAAGCATAAATATACTGTTTTCCTCATCCTTCTGGTAGGTGATGAGCAATTGTTTCTTATCTCTGACTATTTTACATGTTAATATTTCTTATGATGAAAAATAATTTACCTGAAATTCAGTAATTTGTTTATTTTCCCTCTGCTACTTGTCCCTTTTATCTACAAGCAAAACTTAAAATAGCTTCTTTTATTATAAATAACATGTACTGTGTTCCCATTTTTATAACTTTTTCTTCTGTAATCTATTAATCAGTCTTTCTAGCTGTCTGTAAGCTGTGAAAAGAAGAGAGGTGAAAAGCAAAGGAGAAAAGGAAAGATATAAGCATCTGAATGCAGAGTTCCAAAGAATAGCAAGAAGAGATAAGAAAACCTTCTTCAGCGATCAGTGCAAAGAAATAGAGGAAAACAACAGAATGGGAAAGACTAGAGATCTCTTCAAGAAAATTAGAGATACCAAGGGAACA
>SJYC01104961.1:0-53472 GCA_006408675.1 Madoqua kirkii
ATGCTCATCAGCAGATGAATGGATAAGAAAGCCGTGGTACATATACACAACAGAGTATTACTCAGCCATTAAAAAGAATACATTTGCCTCAGTTCTAATGAGGTGGATGATACTGGAGTCTATTATACAGAGTGAACAAGCCGGAAAGAAAAACACCAATACAGTATACTAACGCATATATATGGAATTTAGAAAGGTGATAATGATAACCCTGTATATGAGAGACAGCAAAAGAGACACAGATGTACAGAACACTTTTTTGGACTCTGTGGGAAAGGGAGAGGGTAGGATGATTTGGGAGAATGGCATTGAAACATGTATAACATCATATGTGAAATGAATTTCCAGTCCAGGTTCGATGCATGAGACAGGATGCTCAGGGGTGGTGCACTGGGATGACCCAGAGGGATGGTATGGGGAGGGAGGTGGGAGGGGGGTTCAAGATGGGGAACACGTGGTTCAGGATGGGGAACACGTGTACACCCGTGGTGGATTCATGTTGATGTATGGCAAAACCAACACAATATTGTAAAGAAAAAAAAAAAGAATACTGGTGTGGGTTGCCATTTCCTTCTCCAGGAGGTCTTTCCAACCCAGGGATTGAAGCCAGTCTCTTGTGTCTCCTGCATTGGCAGGCAGGTTCTTTACCACTGAGCCACCTGGGAAAACCCAACAAATATTAAGTACTTACTACGCACTAGGCCCTGGGGGGCACGGCAGTGAACAAGCGAGACAATGAAATATTCCCTTGTGGTGCTTGCAATACACAATGAAGAAAAAGTAAAAACACATGGAATTTTAGAGGTCATGAGTGCCATGAGGAAAGATAAAGCAGGAAGGGTCTACCAGCCTGTGGAGAGGTTCAGTTTTAACTCAAGTGATCAGGAAGGCTCTACTGAGAGAGTGACATTTGACCAAAGGCCTTAAGTAGAGGAGGGAGATGCCACGTGACCATCTGGGGAAGACAATTGTGTTCTAGTACTGAAAGAAGGGGTTGTGAAAACCTCTCTTTATAGGCAGACTTTCGATTGGTAACTGAAGTGGGAGCGTTTGGGGGCGCGTTTTGTAGGACTGAACCCTTAACTGGTGGGTCTGATGCTGTCTCCTGGTAGATAAAAGTGTCAGAATTGAGCGGAGTTTAGGACACCCTGCTTGGTGACGTAGGGGGAAAACTCACACTCTAAAATTGGAATTGATGTCAGAATTGCAGATGCTCTTTAGACAGAGCTTCTTCTCTTCTCATTTCACTCTCTATTCCTTGCAAGCTCATCCACGCCCAATGCTTAGGTTTCCATCTATATGTTTCAGCTTCCCAACCTACCAATCCAGCTCTGTCCTCTGAACTCTGGATATGTATATCCAACGACTCCTTTGACATTACTACATAGAACTAAACTTGCTATATCCACACACTTACTCCCCCAAATCTAGACCTCCTCCAGTTTTCCCTGTGGCAATAAATGGCACCACCATCCATCTGGTTTCACAAGTCAGAAATATCAGTCTGTTGGACACCTGCCTCTCCCTGGTCCATTATGTCCAACCCATCAAGACCTATGATTTTACCCCCTAAATCTCTCACAAATGCATCTGCTTCTCACATCTCCCCACCACCCCTCTCCCCACAACTCACTGTTCTTCATCTCTGTTTTATTCTTTACACACCATATGATTTCCTTGTTTGCTTGCTGCTCATGTATCTCCACCTGACTAGACTCCAAGCTCCCCAGAGATAGAATACTGGCTGGCAGGTAGTGAGCACTGAACCAGTACATGCTGATTAGGGTAAATGAGCCTGTGCGCTCATTCTCTCCACCGGAGTTCAGGAGACGACTGTAGCTGAGAGCCACAGCTCCCAAATCAGACTGCCTGGCTCCCACCGCTTATCAGTTGTATGATCTCTGGTAAGTTACGCAACTTCTCTGTTTCTCGGTTTCCTCACCTGTCAAATGGGGATAACAGAAGTACTTACTTCACCGGGTTCTGGGGATTAGGGATTTAATATGTGTAAAACACTCAGAACAGTGCCTGTGTAGAGTACGTTTGTTTAGTTATTAAGTCGTGTCTGATCCAACTCTTTGCGATGCTATGGACTGCAGCCCACCAGGTTCCTTTGTCCATGGGATTTCTCAGCAAGAATAGGGGAATTAGCTGCTGTTTCATTCTCCAGGGGATCTTTCTGACCCAGGGATCAACCCCACATCTCCTGCATTAGGCAGATGGATTAACCACTGAGTCACCCCTTGTTGTTCAGTTGTTCAGTTGTGTCTGACACTTTGTGACCCTATGGACTGCAGCATATCAGACTTCCTTGTCCTTCACTGGAGAAAACCAGAGAGCCACTAGAGAAACCTCGTATAGAGTAAGTACTCAGTAACAATTGACTATTATTTGTTAAAATATCTCTTCACTGGTCTCCCTGCCCCTACTTTACCCCCTCTCTTAATCTTTTCCATGTAGCAAAATAAGTGAACAGTTTAAAAATGCAAATCTGAGCACATCACACACCCAAGTGCACACACACACACACACACACACACACACACACGTGTGCGCGCACACGTGCGAGCACTCACATTGCTGGAAAAAACTATTCAGTGGCTGTCAAGCCTTAACATGCCCCTGAGGGGACTCTCCAGCCTCATCTTGTTATTGGCTTTAGCCACACTCACTCTCCCTCAGTAAAAAGGAGCTTCCTGCCACAGAAACTTTGCATATGATGGTCTTTCTATTTGGGTAGCACTTCTTCCCCTCAACTTTACTTTCACAATCTTCCTCTTGCCTGGATAACTTTTGCTTATCTTTTAAATCTCAAGAGTCACTTCCACAAGGACACTCCCCACTCCCAGACTAAATCAGGTTTCTTTGTTTAAAAATACTATAGGGAATTCCCTAGTAGTCCAGTGTTTGGAATTCCCTATGGTCCAGTGTTTGGAATTGCCTATGGTCCAGTGTTTGGAATTTCCTATGGTTCAGTGTTTAGAATTTCCTATGGTCCAGTGTTTGGAATTCCCTATGGTCCAGTGTTTAGGACTCAGTGCTTTCACTATCATGACCCAGATTTGATCCCTGATCTAGGAACCAAGATCCCACAAGAGGCCTGATGTGGGGAAAAAAAAAATTTGCTGTAAATGTGATGCCTTGGCAGCTGACCTGAGTTTGTAATCACCCACTTGTTTGTGTTGCATGGTTATTTGTTGTCTTCTCTAAACTTAAGTCCCATAAAATCAGAAAACGTATTTTTCCTTCTCTTTTTACTGCACTCTCTACTGTGCCTGGCACATACAAGTACTATATTCATTTTTTTTTAATTTTTATTTATTTTTTTTGGCTGCACTGCCAGGATGGAATACACGCTCCTTACACTCCTAACAGTGGAAGCTCGAATTCTTAACTGGACCAGGAAAGACCCCAAAGTACTATGCTCCGAATGAGTAAATGAATAAATAAATGAATGTGTCGTCAGCAGAAGCAACCACAGCCACCACCCAGGGCCTGTAAGGGGCTTAAATGCTTCGTAATCACTGGGGCCAAGATACAGACCAGAGCCTCCACCCTTCGGGCAGTCCACACAGAGTTAGTAGTGGCCGGGCCCTGAGCGCAGGTCCGCTGGTCAGATCAGCAGCCTGTCTCTAAGTCACGTCACTTCTCTGAGCCTCGATATCTTCATCTGTAAAATGTGGATTATGATTCCTGTCTCATAGGGCTGCCAGGAGGACCACAAGAGCCTTGGATGAGAAAAGTTTTTTAAAACTTTTAACACTGGACTTACAGAAAAAACGGTTTTGTTTTCCGAAAGGGACTTTACTAGGAATAGAAATGGAACAGAAAACCAAAATGTATAGGAAATACAAAAGCTGACCCAGGTGGTTTTAGGGTTCTTACCCTAATATGGCAAGATAAGCCAGGTTCTCACCCTGTAGAATGACAAGCCTGGGGACAGATGGGTTTGATGGGCACAATTTATTGAGTACCCACCCCCTTGGTCCCAATAGTCTAGACACTAGGCTGGGCCAGTGTGAGACTCCAAACAGAGGGACCCTTCTCAGCTCCACTGTGGAACCCCCACAGGAGCCTGTTTCTGGGCCCCATCCCACTGCTCTGCTCAGGCCCCGTTCGGGCCATCTGGTCCCTGACTCCTGGGTGAGGGAGAAAGCCTGGCCCTTTGCTGGCCCCAACACTCCCCAGGGAGGCCTCCAGCTGAGCTGCCTGACCTCGAAGTGGCTGCTTCTGTTCTCTGGGGCCTCTCTGGCTCCAGGCCCTGGAGCCCAAGCAGTGACTGTTGGGAAGCTTCTCTGACCTCCACTGAACTCAGCATCATCTCCAGTGCTCTAGGGTTACACTTAGAACCCTCTAAAAATAAGCCGCTAACTGGGGTCACACATCTGCTCATTTCCCACCTGCTGTTCTAAACTCTTGATGGGTAAAATGTTGGTCTCCAGGCACAAACCAGGGACAGTGAAGGGAGCTCTATTCTGAGTTGCCTCCGGGACCTTTCATGGCATCCTCACACCTTAGGCTTTAAGGAACTACCACATCAAGTCCTTGGCAAAAGCCTTGAACACAGAAAACTATAAAAGATTGCTGAAATTAAAGAAGTCACAAATAAAGGGAAAGACATCCCAAATTCATGGATTGGAAGACTTAATATAGTTTAATGTTCATACTACCCAAAGTGACCTAGAGATTAAATGAAATCCCTATCAAAATCCCAATGGCATTGTTTTCAGAAATAGAAAAAAACTATCCTAAAATTCATATGGAATCTCAAAGGACCCCAAATAATCAAAACAATCTTGAGAAAGAAGAATAAAGCTGGAGGCCTCACACGTCCTGATTTCAAAACACATTACAGAGCTACAGTAATCCAAACAGTATGAACAAGCAAAAAGACAGACATACAGGCCAATGGGCCATAATGGAGAGCCCAGAACTACACCCTCATGTATTTGATTGAATGATTTTCAATAAGGATATTAACACCACACAATGGGAAAGTGATAGTCTCTTCAACAAATGGTATTAGGAAAACTGGATATTCATATACAAAGGAATAAATCTGGACCCTTACCTTACACCATATACAAAAATTAACTCAAATGGGAACCTAAACATAGACCTGAAACTATAAAACTCATAGAAGAAAACCTAGGGAGACATCCTCAGGACATCGTAACAAGCAAATATTCTTTGATATCATGGCCCTTTGCTGGCCCCAACACTCCCCAGGGAGGCCTCCAGCTGAGCTGCCTGACCTCGAAGTGGCTGCTTCTGTTCCTCTGGGGCCTCTCTGGCTCCAGGCCCTGGAGCCCAAGCAGTGACTGTTGGGAAGCTTCTCTGACCTCCACTGAACTCAGCATCATCTCCAGTGCTCTAGGGTTACACTTAGAACCCTCTAAAAATAAGCCGCTAACTGGGGTCACACATCTGCTCATTTCCCACCTGCTGTTCTAAACTCTTGATGGGTAAAATGTTGGTCTCCAGGCACAAACCAGGGACAGTGAAGGGAGCTCTATTCTGAGTTGCCTCCGGGACCTTTCATGGCATCCTCACACCTTAGGCTTTAAGGAACTACCACATCAAGTCCTTGGCAAAAGCCTTGAACACAGAAAACTATAAAAGATTGCTGAAATTAAAGAAGTCACAAATAAAGGGAAAGACATCCCAAATTCATGGATTGGAAGACTTAATATAGTTTAATGTTCATACTACCCAAAGTGACCTAGAGATTAAATGAAATCCCTATCAAAATCCCAATGGCATTGTTTTCAGAAATAGAAAAAAACTATCCTAAAATTCATATGGAATCTCAAAGGACCCCAAATAATCAAAACAATCTTGAGAAAGAAGAATAAAGCTGGAGGCCTCACACGTCCTGATTTCAAAACACATTACAGAGCTACAGTAATCCAAACAGTATGAACAAGCAAAAAGACAGACATACAGGCCAATGGGCCATAATGGAGAGCCCAGAACTACACCCTCATGTATTTGATTGAATGATTTTCAATAAGGATATTAACACCACACAATGGGAAAGTGATAGTCTCTTCAACAAATGGTATTAGGAAAACTGGATATTCATATACAAAGGAATAAATCTGGACCCTTACCTTACACCATATACAAAAATTAACTCAAATGGGAACCTAAACATAGACCTGAAACTATAAAACTCATAGAAGAAAACTTAGGGAGACATCCTCAGGACATCGTAACAAGCAAATATTCTTTGATATCAAATACTTTGGCCACTTGATGCAAAAAACTGACTCATTGGAAAAGACCCTGATGCTGGGAAAGACTGAAAGGAGGAGGAGAGGGGGATGACAGAAGATGAGATGGTTGGATGGCATCACTGACTCGATGGACATGAATTTGAGTAAGCTCTGGGAGTTGGTGATGGACAGAGAGGCCTGGTGTGCTGCAGTCCATGGGGTCGCAAAGAGTCAATCAGACACGACCGAGTGACTAAATTGAACTAAACTGATGACACCAAAAAAAAGGAACAAAAAGCAAAAAAGAAAAAAGAAAAAAAAAATAGAAACCAAGTAACAAATAGACAAATGGCATCATATTAAACATATAGTTTGACCTCAAGCTCATACTGAGGCAGGTCACTTTTAGAAGGTTGAGGATCAGTAATGGATTCCAATAAAACTGTAAAACTGTTTATGACTGTGCATCTTTGGAACAGCCTTAAACCTTGCAGGCTGGACCTCCTGCCCTATTTCTCCTGGGGGCATGGGCCGTCTTTCCATGGCAGGGAAGAAACACAGAAGCTGTCACTGTCCCCCACATCAGGTGTAACACCTAACTCTGGCCTCCCACACTCCTCTCTCTTTGCACCCCACTTCCTCATCCCATAAACTTCTCTATGTACTAGAATAATCTATTGATGAGAATTCAGTATCTCAGTCCTACTCATGATTCAACATGACAGTTGTGGCCCCTCTCTCCTGGAATTGCAGTGAGAACCAAATGGGAGGCACTGTGTGTCCAGAAGTTGAATATGAGTTGCGTCTGGGCTAAGAGGGCCCAGAGGTAATGACATGTGACCTTGGCCCTCCAAGGAGGAGGGAAGGAGTTGCTGACCTATTGCTGACAGCACCTGCAGGGTCCCAGAGTCCTTCTTTCTTCCTCTGCCCTTGGGGTTTCTCAGGAGATTCCCCCTAGTTGCTCCCTTGCCTTAGGGCCCATAGCAAAGATCACCGAAGCTTGAGGAGGTTCCAAGGAGTGGAAAGGCTTTAATAAACATGACAAAGGGACCAGATGAGGGGGAGGAAAACTCTAGATCCAGCCTTTTTCCCATTTCAGCGGCTGAAGAGGAGGGAGGGGGCTCAACCCTGTTCCCAGACGCAGAGGCAGCTGGAGGACAATCCCTGGAAGTCTCCTCTACCCAGCAGAGGGCCTGAGGGGAGAGTGGGAGAGAAGTCCTTGCTGCTGCCAGGAACCCCAGAGACCTGAAGCAGCAAGCTGACCTCTGAGGTCAGGAGAGACCTGGAATCAGGCAGAAACATCGGAAGTCAGATGGGTAGACGGACTGAACAGGTAGGGAAACTCTTGGGTCCTCATACAGCATTGTCACAGAGGGGCCCCAGGGTCCGCTGGCTCCAGGGACTGAGACCCACAGGGAGGCACCCCCAGACTGAGACACTCACAAAGGGGCCCTGACGTTTCCCCTTACCCTGTTCAGCTATGGTCCGAAGAGGGTCTAGAGGAAGAAGAGAGGACGGGGCCTGGGTGGGCAGAGGAGGCTGAGGAGGGAGCCTGGGAGGGGCGTGGGGGGAAGGGACGGCGGGAGGGCCTCTAGCTGCTGTTCTGCTGCTCCTGCTGGCGAATAAGGTTGGCGATAGGACTAGTGATGCCGCCTATCAAGGTCCAGTACTCGTCAAAGCTGATGCGTCCGTCGTGGTTGGCATCCAGGTCCTGGATGAGCTTGTCAGCAGCCTTCCGGTTCCCCGTGTCCTGGGGGAGAATCAAGGATCAGCAGTGCTGATGTGGCAGCTCTACAGCGGCCCCAGGCTGGACCCCAGGCCTGGGCTGCTGCTGCCTCTGGGAAATCGGAACAGAGCCCTCACTGGCTCAGGCCTGGGCACGGTGAAGACAAAGACCTGCATGGGGTTGAGACCCTGGTTTTGGAGGAAACTCTGAAAGGACAGAGAAAGCAGTCGGGAAGGACACTCAGTGGGGACAGGGCTTTGGCAGCTGAGGGCCAGGCCCTTGGGTGGGGGGAACCTCACCGTCAGCATATGGTTGAGCTCTTTCTGAAGCATCTTCCGGAAGCTGCTCTTGCTAATCTTGTTCTTGACCAGGCTGTGCTTGGAGACGTATTTGTAGAAGTTTTCCACCAGGACGACCACCGCCTTCTCTAGCTCTGTGTAGGAGTCTGCCATCTCACTGCCTCACGCCTCACAGGGCCTGGGTGCCAGGATGAGGGAAAGAGAGGACAGCTCACAGACCACATCTCTGCCTAGGTCTCCCAGCCCCTGTCCTCCCGCCGGTCCCACCCCCTGGACCCCTGGCCCCCCATGCTGGCCGGCCAGACCCCGGACCTCAGGAGGAGGCAGGGAAAGGAGAACCCAAGAACCCAGGGTGGAGGTGGGCCTGGAATGAGAACTATGTGTCTCCTCTCATCCAGGTGATCTCCAGCTCAACCGCCTCAGCAGGTCTTCCAGGCCCCTCCCCAGCCCCAGGCACTGGGCTTGTCAGAGCCCCAGAGAGAAGAGAGGATCGTGGGAAGACAGAGAGTGCCAGCACCCATCCCTCCTCCCTCTCCATACCCGGCCTACCCAGGGTCCCTGGGAGCAAGTACCAGCTAGAAACTGATAGGATGGGCCACGGGAGCTGGGGAGGGGCAAGAGCCAAGTCCCCCAACCCCCAGGGGGCTGAGACCTGGACCTAGGACCTCCCTAACCCTTCAGCTGGGCTCCAGGACAGTACATTCAGGGTCTCAGGCCACGGCTGTCCTTCTCTGGTTAAACAGTATCCTGATCCACCAGGTCAGGCTTTGTGCAGGACCCCAGCCACCCCCGGCTAGCCTAACGTCCCTCATACCCACCTTGAAATATACAGCAGGATCCAAGGACCGCCCTACTCCCGCCCAGCCCCCCCATTACCTAAGGAGGAGCCAGGCCTGGTCCCGCCCCAGCTGGAGACAGCTGGAGATGGAGCCTCCGAAGCCAGCCAGAGGCTACACACGTCACCCCCTCACCCCAGGACAAAAGGCACTCAGATTCCAAGCGGACACAGCCAACAGAATAACAGGATATGAGGGGAGCAGGCGGATCTACTCTGTGAGTCACCACCCATGCCCGGAACCCCCCCAAGTGAACCCTGGCAAATGAGCCTTCCCTCCCACCCCAAGCCCAAGGATGAGTTGCAGCCGCCTTGCCCATTGGTCCTGGCTCTGGACAGTGGACACCGTTATCGGGGCATCCCGTGGTTCGCTTCGGAAGGGAGGTCTGCTTCCCCAGCCCACCACAGCTCCCACCCCTGCCACCTGGTCTCCAATCCCCTCTCGGCCCTCCATGCCTCTTCCTGGGCCCTTTACCCTACCCTCTCCACCTAGCTAAAGTCTGCCCAAACCGCACCTCCTGCGGGAGGTTGCCCTGGCCCTTGCCGTCAGTACCCTCCTCCCCTGACTCGCACAGACTCTCAGCTGCTGTCAGCTGGGCCCACTGGCTAGTGTGGCTGCAATCTCTTCTAGGATCGTCTCTCCTCAGACACCAGACATTCCTTGAAGCAAGGATGGTGTTTCTTATATGCAGCCATTGCGTTTCCAGAACCAAACAGTAGGACACGGAGACTTTGGGACCACTTTTAAATATCCAAGATATACAACCATCTCTGCATCTCCCCTCACCCACGTGACCTGGTCAATGCCTTGCTCAAGGTAGAGGTTCTATAAATATTCCACCTCCTTCCAGCCCTGACACCAGGTAGCCAAGGTCTCTGACCACCCTTCTAAGATGTCTGTTCTATGAAACTTCTTCTAAAGAAAGGGTGAGATTCAACAGGACAAAGCCAGGATACAGGAAGGAAGAGAGTTGAGAGGGAGAGGGGTCAGGCTGAGGAGACTCTAACCAGGAATTCTCCCCTTCTTTCCCCTGCCTCATCCACCTGACCATCTGGCCTGTGGCCAAAAGGATGAAATATGGAACCAGAACTACAGGAAACCATACTCTCTTTCCAGTGAAAGTGAAAAGTGAAAGTGTTAGTCGCTCAGTTGTGTGCAACACTTTGCAACCCCCATGGACTATATATAGCCCGCCAGGCTCCTCTGTCCATGGAATTCTCCAGGAAAGCATACTGGAGTGGGTTGACATGCCCTTCTCCTGGGGATCTTCCTGACCCAGGTCTCCCGCACTGCAGGAAGATTCTTTTCTATATGAGCCACCAGGGAAGTCCTCTTTATTTATTGTGTGTAATTGTGTGGTTCAATGTTTACACCTTTGTGAGACTTTCATACAAATGCTCTAACACTCACAAATGAAGACACAAGTGTTTCAGTCCATGAATCATCTGCCTTCCTGCCCCTGGATGGGGAATGGCCCAGGCCTCTGACCAGTATTCCTGAGGATTCTTGAAGCTGTACTAATGTGAGCAAGAATTTTATCAACTACTCCCAACTAACCTTGGGAGTGGGAGAAAGTTCAGAGAACCCCTGAGTTTACCCATCCCAGACCTTGTCCCCAAATGAGGAATCCTGTGGGAAATGAGAATAGGAAAGGGAGGGACTCCCCTGGTGGTAGGATGGATGAGAATCCACCCACCAATGACATGGGTTCGATCACTATTCCAAGAAGATTCCACCTGCAGCAGAACAACCAAGCCCAGGGAGCACAACTACTGAGCTGGCATGCTCTGGAGCCTGAGAGCCACAACTGCTGCTCTCCTGCCTACAGCCTGTGCTCGTAGCAAGAGAAGCCCCCACAATGGGAAACCTGAACGGCACGGCTAGAGAGTAGTTCACTCACCCCAACTAGAGAAAGCCCATCCACATCGACAAAGACCCGGCGCAACCATAAGTAAATAAATAAACAATTTTTTTAAAAAAGAGCAAAGGGAAAGAAATGGGTTTGGGGGCAATGTGCCTCTGTTCCTCTCCCCACTGGTCAGGGACCACTCCCCTCCCACCACCTGCCTTCTTGGAGCCCAGTCCTGCCCTTCCTTTTTACCATGTCTCAGCCTCTACCTGGCAAGATACAGGTAAGGTGAGCTCCCAGGAGACATCTCAGCACCTACTGTCAAGCACACAGTCACCCAGAGAGGTGGGCTTCAGATCCCAGGCTTCCCCAAATTCCCCACCCCACCTTCTAGTTAACCGGACAACTCCGGAGTTAAAAAATGCTCTTCTGAAGTTTTTCTGAAGGAAAGATATCAGAGGCTAATAGTCAGGTGTCATCACACCTCCCTCCCCTGGGGGCCAGGAGACAGGCTTCCTCACTACACCCATGCCAAGGTCACCTGCCCCTCCTGCCTACCCAGTCCTCCAACCAACCAGGCCAGAGGGTCCTCAGACAAGGGGCTAGGGGGAAGGGAGGTGGTGGGCCTTCCCCTCATCCCCTCCCTGGGAAGGGCAGGGCAGGAGGTAACTCCTGCATTGACTTTCCTCTAAGCAGATCCTGTCCTGAGAGTGATGGGGGAGGTGGACAGTACACTACAGCCTTCCAAAAAAAGCAGGAATTGGAGGACTCATCCTCCGAAGGACCTCTCAGCTGGGGCCCCCGACCTGCCACCTGCCGGCAAAGTTCTCATTGTCTGCACCCTGGCTGATTCATCACTGAGCAACCGAGAGGCCCCCACCCCCACCCCGCCCACCTCAGCCCAGCTTGCTGACTTTTCCAAAAGCTCAAATTGCCCTGACACCACCTTCCTGGGTCTCAGTCACTCCAGCCCCACCCTCTCACCCCCAGGCGCTGGGCCCCTCCCCTCCAAGGGCCTCTTCTTCACCCCCTCATCTCTTTAACTCCCCAGTCCCTTTCCACATGGACCCCACATCCTCTAAAACTCACCTTTTCTTCCCCACTCCACACATAGTTCTTGAGTCTTAAATTGTTCCCAAGTATTGGGATATGTCCCTAGACTCTTATCCCTCCTAGGCATCTCCCCTCTAGAGTCTAGTCCACCCTCAAGCCTAAACTGGGCATTCTCTGCATCCCTTCCATTGACCTCACTCCTGTACCCATCATTCATTTGCTTACTCATTCATTCATTGACTCATTCATTCATCCATTCATTTCTTTCTTAATTCACTCATTTGCTCCAGCCGTCTGCAAAGCACAGGAAGGCAAAATGTAACACCAGGCTGGTAATGCTTTGCTCTATATGCAAGGCTGTTCCAAACTACTTCTCCAACCTCTACAACTCCACTCTCTGTCCCCACTCCTCTAACTCTTTGCCCAGTCCCAGAAGCTAATATCTCAAACAAGTGTCCCTGCCTCACCCCTCCTCACCCTCACAGAACTCATAGGATCTAATACACAAATATATACAACATAATAAGCAAGGAATTCTGCCATTTCTGATCCTCTCTGCTTGGGTGACCCATCTACCTTCCAAACACTTCTGCTTTCAGAGTGTGTAGCTGGAGGAAGAAACCTGTTCATCTGAATTTTTTTTCCAGACAAGTTACGCTGGAGGAGCTTGCTGTGGACACACACACACTGCTGCACTTGGCCTCAGCAACATCTAGCCGGTGCCTCTCTAGTTGAAGGGGAAAGTGTGAGCCCTGTCCCTAGCAATCCTATACACAAATATATACAACATAATAAGCAAGGAATTCTGCCATTTCTGATCCTCTCTGCTTGGGTGACCCATCTACCTTCCAAACACTTCTGCTTTCAGAGTGTGTAGCTGGAGGAAGAAACCTGTTCATCTGAATTTTTTTTCCAGACAAGTTACGCTGGAGGAGCTTGCTGTGGACACACACACACTGCTGCACTTGGCCTCAGCAACATCTAGCCGGTGCCTCTCTAGTTGAAGGGGAAAGTGTGAGCCCTGCTCCCTAGCAATCCAGGGCTCCATTTCTTGGGATCTTTGCCCTCACCGCCACCCTCCTGGGCAGGGCAGGGCAGGGCAGGGGAACGCTCCATAGGGCCATAGGGCCGGTGGCTCCACCGAGCAGAGCATGTCGAGCATGGCAAGGCAGAGCCTGCCTGGGTCCTGAGGTAGAGGAGAAGCTGCCCAGTTTCCCAGTTCCTCTCCTACAACTTGGGCTCCAGGGGGCCTCACCCAGGTCTCTCCTGGTCTCATGGGCCCCTCCCAAGGAACAGCTCCCAGAGCACATGGGGCCAGCATCTGGGACCTGCTGGAATCAGAGGTACAGCGAGGCCACCCAGGTGCTGCCTCCCCTCCTCAGGCTGCTCTCCGACCCCCCAGGCCCTTCCTGGCTCCTCCTGGACTTCATCACTTGTTCCAGGACACAGGCCTCAGAGCCCAGAGAGGCCTGTGTCCAGGGTCTGGCTACTCCCCAACCCCCACCAACACACATCTGCCCTGAACTGTGAGAGAAAATCGGAGTAAAGCTCCTCAACACTTTACCCTGTGGCCCAACCCGGGGAGAGGATCCCTGGCAGCTGCTGGCTGGGGAAGGGGGTCTCACCACTGCAGCCACTCCTCTGAAGGCCTCTCCAGCCCCCGACCCCACTAGAAAGCTCCATTCCCAAACTGGCTTTGGGGGAAAGTTAACAATTAACGAAACCTTCCTGCTGTCTTTGCAGGGGCCCCCTCCTCAGGCCCCCTTCACCGCCCCTTGCCCCGGCCTCCCAAGCCTGCGGGGCCCCCTCCGGCAGCCCCAGACCTCCCAGGACGGGCCTGAGGTGCTCACCTGCCTTCTCGGTCCACTTTCTCTCCTGCAGGGCTCTGGGGCCTGGGCTCTGGCACTGCCAAGCAGCTCCCCGCGCTCAGCCCAGCCAGGACTCCTCCCCGCTGCTCTCCCAGATTCTGTCCCACTCCCTCCCGGCCCTGCCCGGCGGAGCTGGCTCGGTGGGGAGGTAGTCACTGAACTCCCTCTCGACTGGGCCCTGGGGTTGGGCCCCTGTTAAAGGGATACACACCTTTTTTAACACCCTTCCGCCCCCGGCCCAGAGGGAGTGGTGGAGGTGGCGCTCCCCCAACCCCACCCTCCTCGTCCCACAGGCTCCGAGCAGAATTTACAACTTTGAGAAGGGAAGGGAAGGACAGTCACCTGCCCTACTCACCTGGGGTCACTGGGAGCCCAGTTTCAGCGGCCCCTAACAGACAAGTTCAGTTAGCATTCCAGGCCAGCCTGGCTGGCCACAGGAAGTATTTATGACTGTTTGGGATTTCGAGAGTAATGCTCATTTCTGTCAGCTCCAGTCAGAAGGACCCAGAGTGTGGCTCCTTGTCTTCCCCATTCCGTGCACACATCCCTAGGACTTCATGTGCAAGAGAATTCTTCTGAAAACGACCCCTCCATCCCTTTCCCTGAAATACCATAGAAACTGGCCAAGGATGTCCCAGAGGCAAAAGCTGACTCCAGGAGGACCCCCTCCCCCGTCCAGTGACTAAAGCAACCTGGGCTTAGGCCTCAGAGCCCAGAGAGGCCTGTGTCCAGGGTCTGGCTACTCCCCAACCCCCACCAACACACATCTGCCCTGAACTGTGAGAGAAAATCGGAGTAAAGCTCCTCAACACTTTACCCTGTGGCCCAACCCGGGGAGAGGATCCCTGGCAGCTGCTGGGCTGGGGAAGGGGGTCTCACCACTGCAGCCACTCCTCTGAAGGCCTCTCCAGCCCCCGACCCCACTAGAAAGCTCCATTCCCAAACTGGCTTTGGGGGAAAGTTAACAATTAACGAAACCTTCCTGCTGTCTTTGCAGGGGCCCCCTCCTCAGGCCCCCTTCACCGCCCCTTGCCCCGGCCTCCCAAGCCTGCGGGGCCCCCTCCGGCAGCCCCAGACCTCCCAGGACGGGCCTGAGGTGCTCACCTGCCTTCTTGGTCCACTTTCTCTCCTGCAGGGCTCTGGGGCCTGGGCTCTGGCACTGCCAAGCAGCTCCCCGCGCTCAGCCCAGCCAGGACTCCTCCCCGCTGCTCTCCCAGATTCTGTCCCACTCCCTCCCGGCCCTGCCCGGCGGAGCTGGCTCGGTGGGGAGGTAGTCACTGAACTCCCTCTCGACTGGGCCCTGGGGTTGGGCCCCTGTTAAAGGGATACACACCTTTTTTAACACCCTTCCGCCCCCGGCCCAGAGGGAGTGGTGGAGGTGGCGCTCCCCCAACCCCACCCTCCTCGTCCCACAGGCTCCGAGCAGAATTTACAACTTTGAGAAGGGAAGGGAAGGACAGTCACCTGCCCTACTCACCTGGGGTCACTGGGAGCCCAGTTTCAGCGGCCCCTAACAGACAAGTTCAGTTAGCATTCCAGGCCAGCCTGGCTGGCCACAGGAAGTATTTATGACTGTTTGGGATTTCGAGAGTAATGCTCATTTCTGTCAGCTCCAGTCAGAAGGACCCAGAGTGTGGCTCCTTGTCTTCCCCATTCCGTGCACACATCCCTAGGACTTCATGTGCAAGAGAATTCTTCTGAAAACGACCCCTCCATCCCTTTCCCTGAAATACCATAGAAACTGGCCAAGGATGTCCCAGAGGCAAAAGCTGACTCCAGGAGGACCCCCTCCCCCGTCCAGTGACTAAAGCAACCTGGGCTCTCTGCGTCAGCCTCCCTGTTGAATAATTACATCACATGTCCGATCTTCATTTTACAGATGAGGAAACTGATACTCTGCGATGATGCCCCCAATTCCAAAGATAGTAAGCAGAAAGCTGAGATTCAACCCCAGGTCGGTCAGCCTGTTTCTTAGCCTCATGGCTCCCTTGCTGCTCATCCTGCAGGCCCCAGCACACCTGGGTTCACATCCTTTTCCCCACGTGTGAGGACATGCCCCGCTCTCCTGCCAGAGGGCCAGGCTGCTGGCAAAGTCAGCTTGTCCCTCAGAAAGGACCAGGTCTCCCACCTTTTAGGCCTGGTGCTCTCAACCCAAATCCACGGGAGAGTGTGAGCCCCCCAGTCACTTCTGCTGCCGACCACTGACCTCCACGCCACCAATGACTCTGCCATTCACCCCCACTCCCCCAACTCCTTCTAACCCACGGACCCTTGGCATGGGGGGTAGAGCAATCAAGACAACGTCTTTCATTTTTTTCCATCTTTTTTTATTAATCAAGTGATACAAAACAACCATCATCCTGTAAATGCCCAGGCACCCAGCTGGTCCTCTCACTCCCCAAAGCCACTGTCCTCAGCCTCTCCTCGAGCCTGCTCGCTCTCTCTTCCCCTGCCCTAAGCCAAAAAGACCGGGTCCTGAGAGGAGGCTGAGGCAGAACTGGGGACAACAGAGGGCCAGCACCGGACAGTTTGCGCTGGGGAAGAGATTAGGAGGGGTAGTTTCATAGAGACCCTTCTTAGTACCAAATGGCCATCCCTATTGCCACACCCTTCAAATCATTTCCCGCAGCTCGGCTCCTCTCTGCCCTTCCCCCCTACTAAGTGACGTGGCCCTTGCACCATCCTCAACCCTCCAGCAGCCTTCCACATATGTCCCTGGCCCCAATGGCTCCCCGAGCCTCCCCATTGTTGGGGACCCCTGGACCCACAAGCTCCACAGGGATGAAGTACACAGAGGCCCCAGAAGGGCCATTATGAACCTGAGCCCTGCAGAGGTGAGGCACGTGGGGCTGGGGAGTAGTGTGGGGTGGTGGAGAGAGGTGTTTAAGGTCCCCTTTCCCCAGCACCCCACCCCACCCATCCAGAATTCCAGGGGAAGGTTCTCAGCTCCCCTGGACGGTGCTCTCCAGCTTCACACTCTTGGCTGCTTCTCCAATCAGCTCCCAGAAGCTCCCAAACTCCAGTTTAGAGTCGTTACAGTTGCTCAAGCTGGAGATTTTCTCTTCCAGCCCACAGTTGTTCTGCAAGGAGGGAAGACACCACAGCTTAGACAGGCAGTACCTTCCAATCTTCCCACCCCACCCTGCCCAGGGGCAGGAAGCAGGACCTGAGCCTGCCTGGCATTGACAGGGGAAGGGCTAGGGGTTGCCAGTGCCAGGGGCTGTGGAGCGTGGGTGGGGTCTTGGAGTACTTGCTTGGGAAGTCAGGGTACTGCCTGGGGCAGGGTTCACTCTCTCAGTACCGGCATGAGGTGAGGCAGCTGCTGGGTGACCAGGTCCCGGAGCTCGGAGGGAGTCAGCGTCTCCTTCCCACCCTCCACCGAATACTGGTGGAAATTCTTGATCAGGATCTCAATGGCCTTCTCCACATCGCTGAGTTCCTGGGCATCCTGAGGACAAGCGACATCACCCATGTTAGGGAGGCCTCACCCACCCTATGACAGCCTGCTTCCCCAGGAGCCCAGCAGAGCCAACAGCGTAAGACAGCCGACAGGCCCATGGGCCCTCGCCCACCCCACAGCCCAGCATCCAGCACCCTTTGCCCCCACTGATCTTTGCCCGGAGCCACAGGTTGGGCAAGGTTTCCTCCCCACCTCCCCCCAGCCTCCAGGCAGGGCAGGTCCTAGCATGAGGCCCAAGCATCCTCTTCAGGGGGGCCCATCTTCATCACCCTGTGTGGGCACCAGAGAGGAGGTTCAGGTATCACAGGCAGGATCTGGAGTGCAGAGCAAGGCCAAGGCGAGGGGACAGAAGTCAGCGGGGACACAGACCCTCAGGGTGAAGGAGAGGAGCGGGAACAGAAAGGTCAGGAATGAACGGGCCCACCTCAGCGTTGGCTGACCGACACTGTCCCATGATGCTCGATGCTCTTGGCCCTGTGGTGAGAGTTTTGTCGTCCTACAGCAGGCCCCAGAGGAGCTGATGGCTCATGATCTGCTCAGAGGAGAGAGGTGGCTGAGCTAAGGGGAAAACTCAGCATTTCTTGCTCAACTATCCCCTCTGGCTGCACCCCAGATATTCTGTGCCTCACCCAGGGGGTCAGAGCCAACACCACATAAGCCGTTCTGGGCCCAGGCTCCAGGAGCGAAGGTCACAGCCCCTAGGCCCACCATCTAGAGGCTTCTCCTTAGCCCCCACCCCTGTTCTGTACGTACACACACACACACACACACACACACACACACACACACACAGTCCAGCCTCCAGGGCCTGGTCCCTCAGACCTTTCACAACCAGACTAAGCTAGGATAAGCTGATCATGCCCCCTGAACCTGGTTCAGTCCATCTGGGTGAAAAGCCCTGGGTCTCCTTACCCGCTGGCAGCCGCTGAGACAGGACTGAAGGAGCCAGCTCACCTGAGCTCAGCTCTTATACCTGGGCGGAGGGAGGGGAGGCAGGGGGCTGGGCCTCCCAGCTCTAGCTGGGCCACCCAGCTCTAGCCGCCTGGACCGTGAGCCTGCAGCGGGGACTCCACCCCCTCGGGCCCCACCTCCATTGGCCACAGTTCCAGGAGCCCGCCTCGTCCTGGCCAAGAGGAGGGGATCGTGGAGAAGCTGGGTCTGGGATCCCCCTGGCCCCAGACCAGCAGGCAGAGTCCAGAGAAGAAAGGGGAGGAGAGGCAGCTGAGGGAGGGAGGGAAGACTTGGAAACACAGTGGCGTGAAGCCTGGGAGGAAAGTCCTGGAGGAAAAGTAACACAGAGAAGCAGAGGGGCTCTGAGAGGCTCTGAGTCAGCCACCAGGAAAGGAGAAGAAGAGGCTGGTCAGGGCGGGTTTTGTGGCCTAGAGGGGATGAAAGACACGTGGCTTGAGAGATATCCCCAGGGATCCCTCTGTCCCTTAATGTGTCACACACACACACACACACACACACACACTCTTTCCCTTCAAGGCCAATTTAGACAGTGACACTCAAGCCTGCTGAGGTCCCAGACCCCAGCCTTCCCCAGTCCCGAGAGAAGAGACTTGGGTCAGGAGGAAGGAGCCAGAGAAGCACAGCCTGGAGGAGGGAGCCGACCGAGGGTTGTCCGGGACTTCTTTCAGTTCCCGAGCATGCAGGCTATCTGTCAGCTAACAACCTCTCCAAACTGGTTGGGCTAGCTGCTCCTCCCTCCCTCAGAATTCCATATCTTCCCTGACCAGACACTGCATTGCAACCCCCTTCCCCCAAACACACAATCCAGCACCCACGAGGACATCCAGGGAGCCTGGACAGGAGTTTGAGGTGGGGGGACTCAGCCCAACCCCAGGGGCCCTCCTCAGATGGGGAGGAAGAAGGCACGGCCGTCAGGGTGGCCAGGCGATGCTCAGAGCCAGAGTCTGTGGGATCCTTTCCTAAATTCTGAGGTCCAGGCACACCTCTCAGTGCCCCTGCCTGGTCTCCTTCCAGGGTTCCTCTGTACTTTTGCCCTCAGTTGGGCTTCCCTGGTAGCTCAGCTGGTAAAGAATCTGCCTACAATGCAGGAGTTCCTGGTTCAATTCCTGGGTTGGGAAGATGCCCTGGAGAAGGGATAGGCTACCCACTCCAGTGTTTATGGGTTTCCTTGGTGGCTCACACAGAAGGCAATGGCACCCCACTCCAGTACTCTTGCCTGGAAAATCCCATGGACAGAGGAGCCTGGTAGGCTGCAGTCCATGGGGTCGCTAAGAGTCGGACACAACTGAGCGATGTCACTTGCACTATTCACTTTCATGCATTGGAGAAGGAAATGGCAACCCACTCCAGTGTTCTTGCCTGGAGAATCCCAGGGACGGGGGAGCCTGGTGGGCTGCCGTCTATGGGGTCGCACAGAGTCGGACATGACTGAGCGATGTCACTTTCACTTGGTGGCTCAGACAGTAAAGAATCTGAGATGCGGGAAACCTGGATTCGATCCCTGGGTTGGGAAGATCCCTTGGAGGAGGGCATGGCAACCCACTCCAGTATTCTTGCCTGGAGAATCTCACGGACAGAGGAACCTTGGCGGGCTACAGTCCATGAGGCAGCAAACAGTTGGACATGACTGAGTGACTAAGCACAGTGAGAGGACCCTTCTGGAAGTGCCTTATTCTTTATTTGTGGCCGCATTCCAAGGTATGTGGGACCTTAGTTCCCCTACGAGGGGTTGAACCCACATCCCCTGCATTGGAAGATGGAGTCTTAGCCACTGGACCACCAGGGAAATCCCCAAAGTGTCTTATTCTGAGAATTTTTCTGAAGGGGTCTCAATCTGGGGCCCCTCTGAGGGTATTTCAGTCTCAGTGTTTCTCCAAGAGTGCCTCAGCCGAGGTCTCTAATATCTCAGTCTGGGCGCCCCTCTTAGGTTATCTGTCTTGGAGAAGCCACTCTGGAATGTCTCAAATGGAGCCTCAGAGTCCCGGCCTGGGGTTTCCTCTGAGGTTCCTCTGTCCAGGGGTACTTACAGGGCAAATCTCAACCTAGGACCCTTTTCTGAAGTGTGATGAGGAGACTGTCTTAGACTAAACGTTCCTCTGGACTCAGCAGCCTCAAATGATGGCCTCCTGACAGTAAGGCGGTGTGCCAGGCCCTGGAAGGCAGCAGCTGCTGAGCTGCCCCACCCCTGCTCCCTCTGGTGGCGGATAGTGAGAACCGCATGCCTCTCCAGCCAAGAAGGACGAGGGAGGCGAGGAGGGGCGCGAGACGAGAGGAGGAGGGGGGAGAGGCTCTGTATTTCAACCCAGTTTCATCTATTCTTTTTTTTTTTTTTTTAATTTATTTGGCTGCACCGGGTCTTAGTCGTGGTGCATGGGATCTTCGACCTTCACGGTCGAAGTTACAGCATATGGGATCTAGCTCCCCGACCAGAGAGGAAACCCAGTTTCTCCACATTGGAAACTCGGAGTCTTGGCCACTCCACCAGGGAAGTTCCAGTTCCAACTATTCTTGTCTTTGTGACTTAACCTCTCCAAAATCTGTTTCCCCATCTCTGATACAGGACTTAAAAATAGTACTTAACCTCAACAGCCTGTGAGAATTAACTAATACAAGAAAATGTTCAGCACCTTTCCTGGCACAGACCAAGCCCTCCACACATCGCTGCTATCACTACCATCCAAGGACACAAACCCTAGGAATAAGAAAGTGAAAGCAAGACCAAGCCCCAGAGCAGCTGGTGGGAAAGTCCCCTCACATGTCCCAGAGATCTCACTCCACCTTTCATACACTCACTCATCAACCATGTATTACTGAGCACCTACCCATTCAAGACCTGATGGTGCAGAATATTTGAAGACAAATTATGTTGGTGCTCATAATTTTTGGACTTGCCCTCAGGTAGGGGCAGAGCTTCCCAACCCCCTGGTCTCAAGAAAAGAAATCAGGATGGGTGTGAATAAGCACCATCTGTGTTTCAAGAAGAAAGCTTTATTTGAAGGGGGTGAGGTTCACCCCAGCCATGCCATGCCCGCCCCCATCCCAACCAACTGGCTTCACTTCTTCCGGATCTCCAGCGCCTTCTCTTTCCTCATCTCCTTTGCCAGCTCCCCAATCAGCCGCCAGTACTCGCTGAACTTGAGCTCTGAGTCCTGATTCACATCCAGGCTCTTCATCTTCTCATCTAAGGAGCCCACATCCTGAGGAGACACCACAGCAAACAGTGGAGTTAGAAACGACTGTTTTGACACAGGGAAGCGGGCAAGAATTGCCAGTCACTGTTCCCTTCCCTCAAAGAGCACTAGGGCTGCCCCCACCCCTTCTGGATGACGCTGAAGCCCCAACACGGCACTGCCCGCGTGCCCAACTCCACCAGGGGGAAGCAAAGGATGGAAGTGGAAACCTGGTTACAGTGTGTGCTGTGATCTAAATACACCCACCATGGGAGGTTGTGAACCATAACGTGATGTCACTGAGCGCAGAGTGGGGAAGAGATGCACAAATGGGCCTTCAACTGCAGGTACCAGGAGGCTTCAGCACATCACTGCACCAGCCCTGGGATAAGCCCTAGGACACTTGGGGGTCCCTTGGAGGCATGGACTCCCTCTGACCACCCTCAGAGTCTTCTCAGGCCACCCTCCTCCTTCACAGAAAGTTGGAGGAGTTGCTGTGACACTTTGCTGCCTGCTTGCATAACCCTAACTCCTTCTCATTCTTCCAGCCGGGGTCACTAGCCTGGTAGATCAGGAGAATGGCAAGGACACAAGGTATCTGGTTTTCTAGGGGGTCCTTGGCCAAGTCTCTCCCAGCAGACCTGTGAAATCTAAGGCTATTCTGAGTCGGACCACCATGATCAAAGGATTTGTTGCCAGATGGATAACCACAATAGGAAAGTTGACTGTTGAACTGACGGATGCATGTCAAACCAGACAAGAAGGCCTCAGGCACAGCGCATGCCCAACATCTGAGTCAACGTTTGGATGACGGCTAAGAAGGCTTTCCAGATCTATAGATGGCACGAAACTGATTCTTAGAAGAGCTCAACAGACTTTTTTAAAGGCCACAATCACACTTAACTGTAAAATGCTATAAGCATTGCCAGTGGGAAGCAATTGCAAGTGTAAACACGGGGAGGGAGAGGGGAAACATACAATTAGTCAAGAGAAAGAAGCAAAAGGTAAAATTGTTAAGAAAGAAGATGTCAACTCACCCCTTGTTATATTAGCAATTATATAATTGTATACCTAGGAAAAACCAAAAAGAGCAATAAAAGCTAACATTTCAACCAGTGTAAGCATTTAATAGTGCTGACTGTTCCAAGCATTATGCTGAACATATTACGTGCTTTCCATCATTCAGTCTTCATAATCTGCTAGAATGAAAGGCTCTAGGAGCACAGGGGCCTTGTCCATCTTGTCCACCACCACGATACCAATGCCTGGGGAAGTGTTTGGCACATAGCGGAGGGTTGCTCACTACCATACCCAAAGCCTCGGACAGTGTCAGACAGGACATAGTAGGCACTCAATAAATACTGACTGAATAAATGCAAGACCAATCCAACAGGAACGGTATTACTATGAGTTCCAGTTCACAGATGAGACATTAAGGCTCAGAAGGATTAAAGGACTCACCACAGATGACAAACTAGACCCCATATTTGAACCTAGGTTGTCTAACTCAGAGCTTATGCTGTTAGCTGCAATTCTGTATTTCTTTCCCCCGCCAAAAAAACTAGTAGGGAGAAGGAAATGGCAACCCACTCCAGAATCCCATGGACCGAGGAGCTTGGTAGGCTACAGTCCACGGGGTCGCAAAGAGTCAGACACGACTGAGTGCACACACACAAGAACAGGTATTAATGGCCTCTGGCCGGAGTATCCTGCACGGCTCATCAGTTATGAAGACACCTTCCAGAATACTTGCAAACTTAAAATTCGGTATCTGGGAAAAGATGTGACTTGAAACATATTTGGGTCCTGAACAGCTTTTTAAAATTTTGTTGAGAACAAACTCAGCATCTTTTCAAATAAATTACATGAAAGATTTTGAAAAAAAAAAAAAAACTATTAGAAGTGATAAAGTATCTGGTGACAATATTAATACCCAAAAACAAATACCATTTTGGAAATATAATATGAAAGATTCCCCTTAAAATAGTAAAAAAAAATAAATGGAAAATGTAGAACTATATTAAGCTTTTGTGAAGAAAACTGCACTGAAGGATATGATAGGAAACATGGATAACATTGAGGGCAGGAGGAGAAGGGGGCGACAGAGGATGAGACGGTTGGATGGCATCATTGACTCAACGAACATGAGTCTGAGCAAGCTCCAGGAGACAGTGAAGGGCAGGGAAGACTGCGTGCCGCAGTCTCTAGCGTCACAAAGAGTCAGACAAGACTGAGCGACTCAACACCACCACCTAAGAGTCAGACACTACGCTAAGTGCTGAAAATAGAACAGTGAGCAGATTCCTCACTTTTATGAAAATAAGAATGTTTCTACAATGGGAAGGAAGGAAATTACATGTTACTTCTTGGTAACAGAAAATTATATAACGGAGGAACTTCCCCGGTGGTCCAGCAGCTAAGACTCCACGCTCGCAATGCAGGAGGCCTGGATTCAATCCCTGGTCAGAGAACTAGATCCCCCATGCTGCAACTCAGACTTGGCGCAGTCAAATAAGTAAACAAATATCTTAAAAATAAATTAAATTAAATTATGTAATGGAGGCTGTTGTGAAGAAACTGTCCTGAAAGAAAACAGCTCTAGGGTAAAGGGGACAGAGGGCTTCCCAGGTGGCATAGTGGTAAAGAATCCACCTGCCAATGAGACGCAGGTTGGATCTCTGGGTTGGGAAGATCCCCCCCATCCCCCAGAGCAGGAAATGGCAGCCCACTCCAGTACTCTTGCCTGGCAAATCCCATGGACAGAGGAGCCTGGCGGGCTAGAGTCCATGGGGGCGGCAAAGAGACACGCCTGAGCAACTAAGCACACACCAGCCCTGATGTCTTAGGCTTCCCTGGTATCTCAGCAGGAAAGAATCCACCTGCAGTGCAGAAGATGTGGAGATGACAGTTCAGTCCCGGGTAGGGAAGATTCCCCTGGAGAAGGAAATGGCAACCAACTCCAGTGTTCTTGCCTAGAAAATCCCATGGACAAAGGAACCTGGCAGGCTACAGTCCAGGAGGTCACAAAAGAGTCGACAGGACTGAGCGACTCAACAAAGACAAAGGGACAGGGCACAGGAGGTGATTTCTGTGCTCAGTGGCACAGGAGGGCCACGCTGAGGATGTGCCATTTGAGTCAAATGAGGAGTAAGCCTAGCAGACTCCTAGGGGGTGTGCCTTCTGAACCAGGAGGGGAAAAGCAGGGAGGGCAAGTATAAATAACTCTCCCTGCTTTTGAGGAGTTTTACTACAAAGGGGAGCAGAGGTGTAAGGCATAGCTGGAGGGAATTACAGGGTCAAGGGCGGTTTTCTTTTAAGACGGGAGGTAGCACAGTGCTTTGGCAAACTGAACAGAACAATCTAGTAGAGAGGGAAGTTTTAAGATTTTTTTTTAATGTGGGCCATTTTAAAAGGCTTTATTAAATTCATTACAGTATTGCTTCTGCTTTACATTTTGATTTTTTTGGCCACAAGGTATGGGATCTTAGCTCCCTGACTAGGGATCAAGCCCGTGTCCCCCGCATTGAAAGGGGAAATCTTAACCATTGGACCACCAGGGAAGTCCTTACAGAGGGAAGTTTTGATGCCGCAAGAGAAGAGAGGAAGAATTGGGAGAGTAACGTCTTTCGAAGGTGAGAAGGGATGGGACTTAGCGCACCAGCAGAGGCACCAGCAGAGGCACCGGCCTTAAAAGCAGAGATAGATCATTCCTGTAACATGAAGGAAGGCAGGAACTGTGCTATCAGTTAGTAAATTTGGGTGAGGAAGCACATGGAAGTTTCGTGATGGCTTATATTTTCTCAGTAAGGAAAGTTCTCAGCGACAAGGAGACTATGAGAAGGGGTCCTGGAGTTGAGGAGAAAGGAAAAGTGAAATAATCATCTGAAAGGGCTGGTAAATGAATCAAGTAGGGAAATGGAGAATGACCAGGCTTTGCCAACAGTCATAGATGTAAAGTGAGACAAGTCGACATGGAAGTATATTTTCCTCCAGCCAAATCCAGCCGTGTGGACTCAAAATGGTGGGCTTCACCAACAAGCTAATGGAGCTGAAACGTTGGATTTAACCTGGGTTGAGATTTTGCCAAGTAAGTAGGACAGAAAGAAAGAGAATCAAGGGGAGTTGAGCAAGTGAGTACAGTGGTGAGCCTTAGAACCCAGCAGAGTAAGAAGGGAAATGAGGTCTCGAGGGATGGTGATGGAAGACGGAAAAGCGTTAATTAAGGTCGAGAGACTGAAGGTCCCGGTGGAGTCAGAATGGTGGGCTGGAGGAACAGAACTGGAATGACAGGAGGTGGCAGATGAAGAGAGGCCTGAAACTTCGGAGATGACGCGCTGGTAATGAGAGGATCTAAAAATCTTGAACAGGGCAGTGGGGCAGAGAGGCAAGAATGCTGAGAGGCAGGAAGACAGAATCTAGAGATGTCTGTGTGGATTCTGACAGTGGCACTGGTGAGAAGAAAAACAGTAAGCCAGAAGCTGAAGAGCTATAAGCTGTACAAGAACGGCTGGTGTGTGTACGAGCTTCCGAGGAGCAGAGTGTCTCACGATGAAGATGGAATTCCTGGCCATGCAGCGGTTAGGACTCTGTGCTCTCACTGCCAAGGGCCTGGGTTTGACCCCTGGTCAGGGAAACAAAAAAAAAAAAAAAAAAAAATCCCACAAGATGCACAGGTGCAGCCAAAAAGAAGAAGAAGGGATGGAGAGAGTGGGGGACAGGAGAAGGGAGCGTGGGGGAGGAGGAGGAGAAGAAACTATCATTTGGAAGTTGCAATGAAAAGCAAAGAAGTCACTACCTGCATTTCCAGGCCCAGAAGAAATTAGATTTGGAAGAAAAACCAGTCATTATTTGATAGGGCTACAGGGAATGCTGTGTTTTCAGGGGAGAGCCTGACGTTTCCTGTGAGAAGAGGAAGGGAGAAGTTTAAGGATGTAGGAGATATTGCAAATCATAGACTATGGATTTCAGAGACTAGTTTGTAGGAGGGTTTTTTTGTGTGTTTCTTCTTTTTAATCCATCTTCACACACTTTCGTGTGCCTGTGAATTGTCAGAAAGGATGTAAGTGAAACTGTGAACAGCCTGGGATGATGTGCCAACCCAGTGCAGATGAAACGTAAATCCCTACCCCATCCTCTAAGTAGGAGAGAGAGATGCTGCCAGTTGCATTACCGAGGAGATTCCCAGAGAGTGTGGGGAATAACCACAAACCACCTACAGGAACCTCCTGCTTTGAGATTCTGCGACTCTGTGAGTTTGGCTGTATTTTCATTTTTAACAAACCCTTTCCCATAGCTGGGCCCCAGTTTCTATACATGTGAAGTGAGGACTTTGGACCATATTTTCTCTTGGCCTCCTTTCAGCTCTGATGGCCTATGAATCTTCCAGAAACCAGCTCTGGGTCCAGTCCTGTGCTCTAAAAATGAAACCAGAGAGACACAGAGAGACCCAACAAGAACCCAACAGCATCGTCTGAGAGGGGCACAAAGCCTTTTGCAGCAACACATGCGCACTCATAGTATTACCTAGTCACACACACACACCAGGCAAGAACAGCCAGAACCATTTACACACGCAGTTGCCACACCCTTCTCCTCAGTACACCTGTGGTCACCTTATGCTCAGCACTATCTCCTCACAGACCCAGTGTCCCACAGTCCCTGGCTCCCAAAACCGCATGCCCAGAGACCCCCACCCACCTTGAGCAGGTGAGGCAACTGCTGAGTGACCAGTTCCTTAAACTCGTTGAGGCTGAGGCTGCCTTTCCGGCCTTCCCGCCCTGCGAAGGTGAAGAAGGTGCTGACCACCGTCTCAATGGCTGCCTCCAGCTCAGTGAGTGGCTCGGCTGCCATCAGGACCCTGCAGCTGGAGCTGATGTCCTCACGGGGCTGGCCTGCAGCAGGGGGAAGGAGAGGAAGGGAGAGTCAGGAGAGCGCCCCTGCCCTGGCGCTGCCACCTCGCGGCTATGCCTGAGGAAGCCTCACAGGGAAGAAGAGAAGGGACAGGGATGAGGGGATGGAGCTTGGGGCAAGGGACCAGGCACCGGTACCTCAGCGTAAGGAGGCAGGAATGTTCACTTCCAGAAACCCCTTCCTCTCTAGGTCTGGCAGTCTGGGGATCCTTTTGCTGTGTCCATGTTTCAGAGACCCCTGTGCGTTGGTCCCTCAGTCTGGAGACCCCTCCGTCTGGGAGGAGGCTTCCGGTCTGGGGTCTTTCTCTGGACTCCCCTCAGTCTTGGGTGACCCTTCTGTGGGGTTTAGTCCCAAGGACCCTTTCTTGGAGTCTCACCAGCCTCAAAGGGTCACGGGGCTGTTTGTCTCCAAAGCTTGTTTGTGCAAGGACCTGGGTCTCCACCCGCCTGCACTGCACCCGCCCCCACACACACACTGGCCACTCTTCCCAGCAGAGAAGCCAGGGTCTGGCAGACGCCCAACTGTGGTCAGGGCTGGCTCCGTCTGAACAGAACCCGCCCCACTCACATCTCCCCTCGGGGGCAGCTGGGCAGAGTGTGGAGCTCAAGACCCCACAGCCCTCCCCGCCCTTGTCTCCCAGAAACGGCAGTCAGCGCTGGGTACTGGCACTCACAGCCGGAGGCAGTGGTGGAGAGGGACGAGAGGGGGTGACGGCTGGGGCCATGCCCACTCATCCTCCTTTTTCCAGCCCACCCCCTCCCCTCTGAGAGGACTGTTGCTGGATTTCCCAAAGCCATTTCCTGAATTCCAGTCTAAGCCAGGTCCAGGGGAGGGACTTGGGAGCCCAGGGCGGGAAAAAAAATGCTCCCCAGGCTCCCTCCGGGGTTAAAGGGAAAGACTCACCGGGGCAAGGAGATGGGGTGCGACAAGCAGGAGCCCCAGGGCTGTGGTTTATAAACGTCCAGGAAGGAGGAGAGAGCCCCTCCCAAGCCCGGAGGTGTCAAGTTTCCGTCATAGATTGTGGAGCGGAGACCTGCCCAATCACGCCTACCGCATCCCACCCCAGCTCCAGCAATCAGGCCAGGAACCCTGATCCCCACAACCCAGCCCCCTGCCTCCACTTGGTGAGGGAGTGGACTCGCCTGGAGCTGCCTGGCCAGATCCCACTTATCAGGCATCCTGGAATCCCATCGCTCCCAATACAGGAAGCCTGCTGGCCCACCATAGTCCCTTCTCTAATCAGGTGTATGTATATTTCCATTGCGGAGAAGGCGATGGCACCCCACTCCGGTACTCTTGCCTGGAAAATCCCATGGATGGAGGAGCCTGGAAGGCTGCAGTCCATGGGGTCGCTGGGAGTTGGACACGACTGAGCGACTTTCCTTTCACTTTTCACTTTCATGCATTGGAGAAGGAAATGGCAACCCACTCCAGTGTTCTTGCCTGGAGAATCCCAGGGACAGGGGAGCCTGGTGGGCTGCCATCTATGGGGTCGCACAGAGTCGGACACGACTGAAGCAACTTAGCAGCAGCAGCAGCAGCAGCCACCTATTGCCATTGAGAGAAACCACTGCAGATTGAAAAAACCAACTGGGGGAGCTCAGCACTGAGAGGTCCCATCTAAGAAATGCCACACAGGGTCTTTCAAAATGAGAGCCCACTAAGGACCCTGCAGCCCAAGACCTCCACAGAGGATCCAGACTGAGACCCGGCAAACAGAGGGGGACCCAGGCTGAGTGCCTCGCACAGAGGAGACCCTGGATTGAAATCCCCCAGTGGGGTTGTCAAGCTGAAACCCCTCAGGGAGACTCCCAAGACTAAATTATTCACCGAGGAGTCCCCTCCAAACTGAGCCCCCTCAGTCAGGTGCACGCACCTCCTCTCTGCCCAGCTGCACACCCATTATTACTGGGAGGGGAGGGTGGAGCGTGGGAGGAAGAGCCAGAAGGCCTCTCGGTGTTCCTTCTTCCCAGGACCTTTCCCACCTCCCTCCCTCCTGGGCCCTGCCATTTGGGGCCCCGAGTGGGGGTGGCATCCAAGGCTGGAGAAGAGGACACAGAGCAGCCTGTTTCAGCCCAGGAGACAGAGGGCGCCTCTGTCCACTCCTGGCCCCTCGCCCCACTGGGTGTCTGTCTGTGAAGGGGTGGAGCCGGTGCGGAGGGGGCGTCTCGGGGGAAGGACAACTGAAGACAGGTCTTCCCGCACAGCTCCAGGAGCCACATTTGCAGTCTCGTCTGCCTGTCCAGAACCTGCTCCCAGGCTGACGGTGAGTATCCTGCCCCATCTGCCCTGCTCCCTGCCCTGGCCAGCCTGGGGAAGAGGGGGCTTCAGCAGGTCTCCAGGAAGCTGAGGAGGATGGCACTGCAGTGCCCTGAGGGTCTGAGAGTGAGAGGAGTTTGGGATTTGGGGGAGACATTGTTTGGAAGGTGCTGGGGGAGGCAAGTGAAGGTCAGAGGGAAATCTGGGAGCTCTGGGGGTGAGGAAGCCAGTGGGAACCCCAGCCACTGAGCTTCCAGGAGACCTGGGCCTCCTACCGCAGAGCCCTCAAGAGCCCCCTCAAAGCTCCCTCCATCTCCCAGGTGCTGGGGAGGGGACTCAGCTCTTGCCTTGCTTCCAGTGGCGTAAGAATAAGAAAGCAGATGGAACCGCTCCTTCTGCACACCCACCCACCGGCAGCCTTGGTCTATCCACCACCCCATCCAGCCTTGCCCAGGTTCCCTCCCAGAGCATGGACCATGTGATACCAGGAAGAGGGGGCACTAGGGAACTCTACCCACTCCCACTCTCCCTTCATATGACCTCCCTTTCTCCTCCTCCTCCTTGTCCCATACCTCGGCTCCTCTTTCCTCTCATTCTTTCCCTTTGTTTTTCTGTCTACCCCCTCTCTGCCAAGGTCTTTTCAGAATGGCCCCTACGCAAAATCCCAGGCTGCTCGAGGTCTCCAGGCAACCTCTAGGCGCCCTTCTGGATGGGGCTGGTAACTGAGCCACGAGCACCCCTCCCTCTTCCTCCTTATCCCCTCTATCAGCCTCGGCTTGGGTTCCATCTCCCCCAGGTCTCTGTGACAACCGCTTCTCGTGTCCGGAGTTCAGGTGACGCTTACAAGGGCTTCATTGAAGAGCTAGGATGTCATCTGATCAGGGCCCATTGTCTGACCCCTCAGGCCTGGGGAAGGATGGGGATACCTGATCTGAGATACCTGAGCTGCCCCCGGAGGCTGTGGAGGGGCCAACTCTTCCCAAGGCCAAGGGAAAGAGGCCCCCTGGCTTGGTAGTCCCCTCTCTTCAACAGACCCCTCCATTTTTCCCCTCCTCTCTCCCAGCCCCTTGGATTCAGAAGACCTCACGCATTCAGCCTTTATCTCCCCGAACACATACCAGCCCCATCCTCCCTGCTGCCACTGTCCCAACATCACCCAAGTTGGCCTGGGGACAGGAGTGGCCAATAGCAGAGACAAGGTCCCACAGGTATCTCCTCCTCTTCCTTGGGAGCCCTGGCTCCAGGGAAAAGACTCAGACAAGCCTCTTTCCCTTCCCACTACTACCCAGTAGAAAGGCTGGTTCTGCAGAGAAGTAAGAGGAACCAAACCAGAGGTGACGGAGGGAAGCCGAAGTGACATGTTCAGGCTTCCTCCCTGAATCCTGGACCACCCACTCGGACTGCCACCCTCTCCACCCAGCTGACCAAGGGCTCCAGGCTGTTTACGGTGGGCCACAGAGTCAAGGTTATAAAGGGGAGCCCAGCCCACCATCCCCAACAGCAGAGCTTGGCTGTGCTAGGTAGGGTAAAAATAGAGCCAGAGGAAGCCAGACTGGGTCCTGTGACCACCCCGCCTGCCCGCCCCACCCACCTCAGTGTCTGTCCGGGCAGCCAGGAGCCAAGCAGAATCCACTCCAGGCCTCTAAAGTGAGCCCAGCTCCAGCTGCTCCACCTCCGTGCCCAAAGCCCTGACTCCCTCTGGTTAGGGTATGGATTGAAGGGCTCAGAAATGAGTCTGGAAGTTCTGTTTGTGTAAAATCTCAGGAAAGATGAATTGTGTTGGGGATCCGATCTCATGGCTCTTTGAGCTGTGGGACCCTACCCCAACCCCAGGTACCCTAAGCATGGTCCAAGCTCATTTCCATGATGGGACGTGGGTAGGTGAGCTTCGAGATGGGCTCTGAGCTGGAGACGGCGATGGAGACTCTCATCAATGTGTTCCATGCCCACTCGGGCAAAGAGGGAGACAAGTACAAGCTGAGCAAGAAGGAGCTGAAAGAGCTGCTGCAGACGGAGCTCTCCGGCTTCCTGGATGTGAGCACAGGGTGGGGGCACAGGGTGGCGTGGAGGGAGGGATGGGGGAACAGAGTGGGCTCCTCTCCACTGTCTCCCCAACCCAGCTCAGTCCAACCATCTGGCTCCCCCCCCTCCCCCACCCCCTACTCCTCTGGGTTCAAGCCAAAATGCCCTGATTTGCTGATCACCTGTTAAGAGCTAGGCGACGGGTAGACGCATCAATAACGAAACACACAGTCTAGAAGGAAAAGACTGACACTTGCAAGCAAAGCTTGAACACCAGGAAGCACCCAGGGCCTTAACAGAAGGGATCATGGGAGAATGTTAACCTAACTGAAGTGGGAGAGCCTCACCCTGGGAGGTTGTTAGAGTAAGTAAAGACATTTTAGGAGGAGGTACAGTATCTGAAGGTTTCCCAGGTGGCTCAGCCTCAGAATCCGCTCCAATGCAGGAGCCGCGGGAGACATCTCTGGGTCAGGAAGATCCCCTGGTGGAGGGCACGGCAACCCACTCTAGTACTCTTGCCTGGAGAATCCCATGGACAGAGCAGCCTGACAGGCTACAGTCCATAGGGTCACAAAAAGTTGGACACGACTGAAGCAACCTCACACGCACAGTATCTGGATGGGAGGATGGGAGAAAGAAGATGGAATATGCTCAGCAGTTTTGATTGAACTGAAGGATGCACAAAAGAAGCCAGTAGAAAGTGTACCAGCTTTTAGATTTCATAAGACTGGGTTCACATTCTGATGCTACTACTTTCTAGCTGAGTGAGTTTGGGCATATTCTTTAACACTAACTGTCAATTTGTTTCTTCTCTAGACTGAGAATAATGAAACCCGCTTCATACTAATTGTGCTATAATTAAATGAGAATGTTTATAAAGCTCCTAGTGCAGAACTTGTCACATTGTAGGCCTTCAACATATGGTAACTGTTTTTATTCTGCCTTGTTAGGGAGCTAAATCTGTAGGCAACCGGAAGCCACAAATGTATTGTTGGTTTTGAGGAGGGAAGCAAGAGTCCCATAATTTTAAGCAGTTTTCCTCTTGCTCATCTCTGCCTTTTTCTCCCCAATCAATCACCCCTCCCCGCATGCCCGATTCAGTGCTGTTCATCTCCCCATATACCTTTCTCTCCATCTCCTCCCTCCACAGGCCCAGAAGGATGCAGATGCTGTGGACAAGGTGATGAAGGAGCTAGATGAGAATGGAGATGGAGAGGTGGACTTCCAGGAGTATGTGGTACTGGTGGCTGCCCTCACAGTGGCGTGCAACAACTTCTTCTGGGAGAACAGTTGAGGAGATGGCCCCAGCGGGCAGCGCCTTTCCCCTCTACCCTGCCATACCTGCTCCTTCACCCTGCTTCCCCCTCACCTTACTTCTCCCTCCCCACCAACAAGGGCGCAAGAATAGTGGGCCAGGCCTGCAATTCCTCTTTCATTAAAGGCTTCTGTCTCACCTGCCACCAGTTGCTGTCTGTCTCCTTTGCTAACGGCATAGAGTAGGTGGACAGTATAGAGTAGGTGGGGAAATAAAGGCTGCTCACTCACAACTTGCCTTATTTGAGGAGAGATCTTTTTGGAGATAGGTCAAGGGACCCTCATATCTTCCTATTTAAGGAATGCTGAAGGCGCAGGACGGAGAAGGCAATGGCATACCACTGCAGTACTCTTGCCTGGAAAACCCCATAGATGGCGAGCCTGGTGGGCTGCAGTCCATGGGGTCGCTAAGAGTCAGACAAGACTGAGTGACTTCACTTTCACTTTTCACTTTCAAGCATTGAAAAAGAAAATGGCAACCCACTCCAGTGTTCTTGCCTGGAGAATCCCAGGGACGGGGGAGTCTGGTTGGCTTCCATCTATGGGGTTGCACAGAGTCGGACACAATTGAAGCGACTTAGCAGCAGCAGCAGCAGCAGAAGGTCCAGGAAGGCTGGATTCAAGGTTCCAGACAGAAGTGGAGGATGTATGAAGCTAATACGTGTAGCAGCGTCTCAGCTATAAAGGCAGAATTTCCCTTCAACCTTCAAAGAATATTTACTGAAGACCTACCATATGCTAGACATCGTACGGGAGCTGGGGACACAGCAGTGAGCCTAACAATACACAACCCTCAACGTCACGTAGGTAAAGCCCAGTAAGGATACCAAAACATTAAACTCACAAATATATGCTAAGAAGGAAAATGAAAGGATCTGATGCGCCTATACTGGGGGCAGGGGTGAAGATGTGTTCATTCACTCATTCTTCAAACATTCGAGCCCTTTATTGTGTGTCAAAGCATAATAAAAATCCCGTATAGGAGAAGGAAATGGCAACCCACTCCAGTGTTCTTGCCTGGAGAATCCCAGGCATGGCGGAGCCTGGTGGGCTGCCGTCTATGGGGTCGCACAGGGTCGGAAACGACTGAAGCGACTTAGCAGTAGCAGTAGCATAGGTCTGCATCAAAATCCACATGAATGGAAAACGGCAAGAGTGGACATGGAAGCGGGAGGGGAGACGCAAAGGCCCCACAAAATAAGGATTTAACAATATTCAGGCCAAGCTGGGGAGGGAAGCGAAGAGGAACTTATGGACGGACGGTGGTGAGTGGCGCAGAACCCAGTAGAGTTGTGCTCTGATCACTAGCCCCGGGCCTCCATTGGGGCTTTTGCTATAATCTACAATTCTCTGACCCGGGCCTGGGGTGAATAAAGGGAGTTTAACTACCCGAGTGCAAACTACCCGAGCCCAGTGGTCTGCGAGAGATCGAGGCACATCCGCCTGAAGAATTTTAGTCGTTCTGTCTTAGTTTCAGGGGCAGAAGGACGCGCGAGAAAATACGGACAACTCTTTCACGGAGACCAAATCAGCCTCAGAGTGGCAAACCACTTAATCATCCGCAGCCCCTTAAAACCCAAGAGCAAAACCGCTTGGCCACGCCCTTCCTCGGGCGGGGCGCTGCGTGTCCTACACAGGCCATTGCTAGTGTCCCGCCTTCTCCCTAGGGCTCCGCCCTAATCCCCGCCCAGGCGTGGCCCAAGTTTTCCCGCCCCTCTAGGGGTGCGGCGGATGTGACGTCTGACGTAACTGCGTCGACGCCATTTTAGCCGGTCCTATTCCGCCCTGGGCGTGGTGGCCATTTTGTTTTCCACACGGAGCGGGAGTTGACGGCAGCGGCCGTAGTGAAAGGAAGGAAAGAGCAGGCCGGGTGAGCAGGCGGACCGGCCGACCGGACAACCAGCCAGCAGCAACGAACTAACTGAACAATCTACCGCTTAACACATCTAACCAACCGCCCACCAAGTTAACCCGAGCCCCTCCACCGTCCGGCCGGCCCCCGGCCCGCCTGCCGCAGCCGTGGTGGCAGCCCCGGGAAGAGCACTGGCGTCCGTTTCCTTCGGTACGTGTCTGTGGTGAGGAGGGCGAGAGTTTGGGGGAGCCGAGGGGCCCGGCAGACGCGGGACAGGAGCGGGTGGGATGTGGAAGCAAATAGGGAGTCGGAGGCCCCGAAGGGGGCGGAGCCCGTGAGAGGGAGGCGGGGGAGACTCCGCGCTGGAAAATCGTCGCGGGATTGATGGGAAAGGGTGGAATTTGATAGGGATGAAAAAGGAACGTTGGCGAGCTGAGCTACGTTGGCGGGCCTGACAGAGGTTTGAGGTGAAAGGAGGATTACTCGACTTGAAGGAACGTTGGAACGTAATGGCGGCTTTACGGTTAAATTTCGCGGTGCGCTCTCTGGGAGCGCACTCCCAGGGGAATGCTCGTGGAGGAAATCTTTCCTGTTCCCTCCTTCCCCCAGGTCGCCAGGCCCTTGCTCATGCCTCTAACTTGATTGCGAATTTGCTATACCTGTGTCATCTCTCTAGTTCAGTAGTTCTCAGTTTTAGCAACACTTGCTTCGGGTCTGCCATTTTGGAGGCTTGGGCAGGTATTTTCTGTCCTGCGGCCTTGAAACTTACGGTGTGTGTGTTCAGTCGTGTCCTACTCTTGGCGACCGCATAGACTGTAGTCCTCCAGGCTCCTCTGTCCACGGAATTTTTCAGCCACGAATACTGGAGAGGGTTGCCATTTTCCTACTCCAGGAGATTTTCCATACTCTGGGATAGAACCCGTGTCTCCTGCATTGGTAGGCTAATTCTGTACTACTGCGCCATCTGGGAAGCCCCAGGAGTTTATTAGTTTGAAGTAGCTAGCTTCTGTTTAAGTACCTGAAATGAGTTTTGGTGTGATTGTTGAAGTCATCGATACAAGCCTTTTCATTCATTTTGGGGTCTTTGGGTCTTGTTGAAATGAGATAGTCGCCATTCTGGTTTGCTCATTCTGCCCGTTGTCCTTTGTAGATTCTCGGGATTTGAAGATGGCTGCACAGTCCGCGCCGAAAGTTGTGCTAAAAAGCACCACCAAGATGTCTCTAAATGAGCGGTGAGGCAGCCAACAGCAACTTCAGCTCGTTCATAAGAAAACATTACTTAAATTGGCGCTGGGGTCCAATGCACAAAAGTCTGTTTTAAACTAAATACCAACAGAAGGCTACAGACCTCTGTTCTTAGTTGCATCGTATGTGGTACACAAAACAAATTGGGCGGTTGTTTCAAAACCCCTTATCAGTAGATTTTTGTATTATGCTATCTGAAATATTTATCTGGTGGGATGTATTTTAAAAAGACTCCTCACACCCTCCCTTTTCTTCACATATTTTTGCGTTGATACAGGGGTGGTGCAGCTGGGTAGCATGACCCTGGCTGCAGTAGGCTTGCTGCCCAGTCCAAGGCCAGCAGTGTTGTGTCTGGCCTGTAAGAGGCAGGTAGCAAGCTAAGAATATGTCCAAAGGCCCCTGAATGTCATTCTTGGGCCTTGTAAGAGGCACTTGCTTTGCTCCATTTCACTTTCTTTCCACTCTGCTTTAGTTTGTTTTTGTTTTCAATTCTTTTACAGTTGACTGTTCTCTTTCATCCCATTAAACTTAACTTGACAGGAGTAATAGAAGAGTGTCTTCACAAGCTCTTAGATGATTGAACTAACCTTTTCAGAAGTTATCTTTGGAGTCAGAAAAAATAATCATTTGATACTAAAAAAAGTTACAGTATTTAAAGGCACTTTCTGTCTGAGAGCTTTGTTCATTGAGTGCCTTTGACTAGTGACTTTATTAAGCTGGTTATTAGACCACTAAATGATTTACTTATATGTTTGTTTGTCTTTTCTGAAGCATATTTACTTCTCTATCTCTTAGGGTGTGTTACTCTGATTCTCCACATTTAATATTACTGAGTGACCAAATACATGAGAAAATGTGATATGCTCTTACAATTTATGTGGGTATATCATTTCCATGGGCTTTGAAGGTGCTCTTGTCCTTCCGTGTATTTGCCTGTAAACTAGCACCCTCGGGTCTCCTGAGGTTTTGGCTTGCTTTGTCCGTCTTTGAAACTGCATCTTCTGTCTCTTGTCATCATATCTGCTTATTGCGTGTTTTTCATGCTTTCCACCTCTCAAAGCCGTTACCTGAGCCCTTGTTATCACTTTTGACTGAATGTGCTACACTTAGCTGCATTTCTGAGTTTCTGATTCTTGCAAGTTTGTGGAAGCAGAGGAGTCTTGAACCCACATCAGCACTGATCTAAGTGTACCACTTTAAGTTCGTGGGATCTGGAGCTCCTGGTCTAGCAAGCCATGAAAATGCCAATAAATGTTTTGTAATAAAGCTTTTATTTAAACATCCATTTTGTTCGACCTTGAAGCTTTACTAATATGCTGAAGAACAAACAGCCGATGCCAGTGAATATTCGGGCTTCGATGCAGCAACAGCAGCAGCTAGCCAGTGCCAGAAACAGAAGACTGGCCCAGCAGATGGAGAATAGACCCTCTGTCCAGGCAGCATTAAAACTTAAGCAGGTGAGAGCATGGGTCGTAATGCTCCAGAAGCAGCTGATCTGTCAGGCAGTCCACTGAGGCTGTCAGGACATGATGGGTAATTATGAGGTGGCCAGGGCAAAAGCTGAACTTCTCTGGAGGAGAGAGAAGCTCAGAGGATTCCCATTTGGGCAGGTAACAATAAGTAACTTTTTGTTGTCTTTCTCTTTTAGGGAGTTTGCCATCAGATATGTGGCCTGTTTCTATGTTATCAATGAGTATTAATCTCTTGTTTTCTGATCCTTCGCCCTTAAGAATAGATTCACTGGCTTTTCCACAAAGAATTTTTAGTTTCTGTTTTAGATGATCTTCAAAAGTCCTATATTCCCCATTAAATTATTTACAAATTAGGGAAATGACTTTATTCTTGTCCCCTAGTACAGGGAGTCTGAAAGGCCTCTTAGACAAAGGTTTTCAGTGCTAAACAGTGGAAGGATTAGGGTGACCCTCATCTCCACAGCACCTAAAGTCTTGTCAGTAAAATAGAACAACAGCACTGAGTAAGAGTTAGTGGGTTCGATTTCAAATTTCCGTTAAGAAATAATCCTATTCAGATCTGAAATAAAACCTACTCTTTATTATTCATAGACTTTTTATGCAAGTCCGGACAGAGGCTGTGGAAGGATATGTCCAAGCTGTGGCTGGGCGTCTGGAGGGCGGTGCCATGCAACTGTAAGGACTTTAACTGGAAGCACTGCATGGCTGTGCATAAAATCAGCAGTTAAATATAACACCCTTCCACCCCCACCCTGAACCATTGGGCTCATTGACCAAAAATAAACAAGGCCTTCTGCTTCAGCTACCTTAAGTCTTGGAGTGGCTGCGTTCATCCCTGACTCAGGAAAGCAGTAAAAAGCACCACTGTTTTCTAAGAGTAAATATTAAAAATTGCTGAAGGCAAGTCTGACATACTATTCCAAAGGACCATTTTAACAAGCTTTAAATATAATCTGTGCAGAAAGTAGCCTCTAGAGCAGTGGTGTCCTGTAGAACTTTCTGTGATGATGGAAATGCTCTATCTATATCTGTGCTCTCCAGTACAGTAGCCGTTAGCTACGTGACTGTTGAGCACTGAAAATATGACTAGAGTGATTGGAGGGCTTAAACTTTTTATTTTATTTTACTTTTTAAGTTTTTTTGCTTATAATTTAATAGCCACTTGTGGCTAGTGGATACCTTAACCTATAGCAAGCACAGCTCTAGAGTGGAGACTGGATGGTACAGCTGACATACTTGAGCTTCTTGTTAAGTTAGAGAATAGGGTTTGGTGGCAAGGCAGGACTGGGAAGGGAGAACAACTTCTGAGTACTATAGTTTCCCCTTAAAGCACAGATCTTGAGAGTGTATATTTGGAATGACCAAACACAACAGATTTGTAGAAGTCCTGACCTCTGTCATTCAGAGCCTATCCCTCTTATAAGCAGTTTGTAATCTCTTGGTGGTAATAATTCACAGCATATGGCTGCAGAGAAAATCATTTGTAGTTACATGTATGTGAAGCCTGAGGATACTTAATTTTCATTCATATTGACTTAGTCTTTTTAGTAGAGCAGGTTTGCTGGGGCTTTGGTGTTCAAGGCAACACAGTTATCCATTCCTTTGAAGGAATTTAATTGTCTGAGATCTCGTTTTCATGGTTTCTCTTTGAGGGGCAGATTATTGAAAAATCTATATGGTATATCCTTGTTTTCGCATGTGACCCTCAGTTTTATGGTTTTAGCTCAACTCAATTCTAGTGCAGGTTTGGCTAGTTTTCTATGGAGATATATTTGAGTTATATGTTTATTATAAATTAAAGGTCATTATATTGACTTAATGGAGCTGTTTGCAAAGGTAGACATGGAATTATCACTATTTAAGATATATAAGGAAAGGAGATTTGACTTTTTTGTGTTTATTTACATCTTAAGGTAAAAAGTGGACCGTCTGGAGATAGATACTCAGAGGAAAAATGGACACACTGGCCTCTTTGACTGAGAAATCAAACTTGTTCTTATGTCACAGGAATTCAAATGAACTTATAATTTAAATTTGCCCAGAGTGTGATGAACTTCCTATGATGTTTGAGTAAGCCTTTGAAGAGAGTGGTAGTCCTTGGGCAGGTATGAATAAAGTCATATCATTGTCAACTGGTGGTTCAAAATCAGCAGAATCCACGATTTGAAATAATAGTGTTCTTATTAAAACTTACATTCCAAATAGTGGTATATGACTTCTGTAGCCAAACTAGTGAGATAATTTGTAGTGATGCCAATTTCATGGAACCATACTCGAGCTTCTTAGAAGCTCCGGATCAAAACTCTGCTTTTCTTAACACTGTGTTCTGAGGCAAAGGCTTGCTTCTGGTTTGGGATCCTTGACAGCAAATGCAGGTTTATTTCCCACCACACAGACATCTCGCTTCTTTTTCTCTGCACCTTTAGTTACTAAATCCATTGGATTGCTTTTTTGATCTCAATTCCCTAACACCTTTTCTTCCAGAAGAGCTTAAAGCAGCGCCTGGGTAAGAGTAACATCCAGGCACGGTTAGGCCGACCCATAGGGGCCTTGGCCAGGGGAGCAATCGGAGGAAGAGGCCTGCCCATTATCCAGAGAGGCTTGCCCAGAGGACTTCGTGGGGGACGTGCCACAAGAACCCTGCTTAGGGGCGGGATGTCGCTCCGAGGTCAGTGCTGTGTACCTGATAGTTGTTCGGGATCCACCCCCTTCCCTTTTCTCTTGGGCTGCTGTGGACACATTTGTTTAACATCTTTAAGCCTGAATTTGTATTAATATAATTAATAACTTTTGAAATCACGTATTTTTAATAGTGCTGCATGTCTTTTATCGATACCATTCCTTTTCTGATAATGTGCAATGGTGAGAGGCTATGACCTGCATAACAACAGGTAATTCATGTCATCTCCATTCCATCTTAAAACACCCTGCTGCTGCTTGAATCAGAGCACATTCAAGTTCTAGAAATAAGTCAAATTAAGAAATTTATGGGTCTTTTGGCCTATATCTTAACTAATCATCTGTTCCTGGTTCTATTCTAGTGAAACACTGTTACACCTGGAAAAAAAGCACAAGTTGACCCATAGCTCTTAATTATATGTAACATTTTGGGCACTGTTATACTGTTCCCTGTATAGTTCTTGTCCCCTGCAAAAATGTACTAAGAGCAGGAATCATATCATTTATTTTTAAATCTATCATGATGCTAGGTACCTGTCTATGATTATTCAATATATACTTATTAATGTGTATACTTACTAATTTATTTAACTGCCAACTTCTTCCAAAAATGGATTTGTGGTCAGAGTTGTTGAATTGATTGAATAAAGAGCAGCTTAATCTGTTCATACTCAGTGTGCAGCTTGCCCCACCCAACCTAAAATTAACTGAATTAACTCTCATTTAACCCTCACCGCCTTCCTTTGGTTAGAATCTACTTTGTCTCTCTTGGATTTACCTGCATATACATTGTATGCCTCCTCTCCAAGGTCAAAACCTGCTCCGAGGTGGACGAGCCGTAGCTCCCCGAATGGGCTTAAGAAGAGGTGGTGTTCGAGGTCGTGGAGGTCCTGGGAGAGGGGGCCTAGGGCGTGGAGCTATGGGTCGTGGCGGAATCGGTGGTAGAGGTTAGTCAGCTACCAACTTCAGAGACTAGCTTCCCCTTATTTCTCTCCCTTCAAAACTCAGAGCCACCTTTCTGCACAGCTTCAAGTCATAGGCAGGCTTATTTGTTTGTCTTGTTTGTTTTATGAAACTGGCTTATTTTCTAAATACACATGGTGGTAGTGTGAAAGTCTGTCATGGGTTTTCCAAGAACAGTGAGGTATGTGTTACAGAGCCAGATTATATGCAGTCTTCTTTCAGGCTCTGGCAAATTTAAAGTGTATTATTAAAATGACAAGATGGTCAGTTAAGGCTTTTATCTTTTTTTGTCCCTACCCCACCATCACACAATCCACCTCGTAGCTCAAAACCCTACTTTGAGTCTAATAATAGAGAAGAGGGGGTAAACAAAAGTAAAGCAGAGTTAAAAAAGATGGTAGGCTTGGAGCTAGGTATTGACTCAGTTTGTGTCTATGCAAAACCAGAGATTTTTCCATCAAAGTAGAAAAAGCAAGATGGTATTGTGTCAGTTAATTAACTGACTTTTGTTGATAATCTTACCTTCAGACTTAGTGATACTTGTCTTGTGACTTCATAGCCCAGATTGGAAAAGAATTTTTAATGGTGTTGCTGTTGTTAATACCAAATCTCATGGGAGTTTTCTGGCTTAGAGCTTAGTAGAAAACTCTCATCAACACCTATCCAGGAAAAAAATACATAACATTCTTGTAGCCCCTGTGTATATTTGCTTTGGTCCTTTTTCAAAGTGTGTGGTGGGTCTTCCATAATTTATGACCTTAAGTAGCCAGGGGATAATAACTGTTGAGAAAGGACATTTGATAACTTGAGGGCTTATTTTCTTCTCTCGCATTATATGTTGCTTGGCTTACTGAGTGAAGTGCAAGCTAGTTTGGGTTTCAGGATGAAATAGCATGTTCAAATTATCTTGACTTGGTTTCTGAGAGAGACATCACAAGGATTTTATGGGGAGGAGTCTAAAGTAGCTTTTCAGAAAGCTGGGTATGTTTTGTTAAGTGAATTGAAACCACCTCTCAGATAACCATAATTGTTACAATGTGAATAGAATCAGGAGATAGAAATGGCTGGAACTTCTCCAAGTATTTTTTTCCCAACTCCCTTAATTGTTCTATGTCAGAATAACTCCTCAGTCTCCTGACATAGGATCAGCCAGCTCCTTAGGTTTGATAAATTTGAGGAGAGATGAGCTAATTTTTCTGAAGGATTGCCAATAAAGTTTAATTTGAAAACTGTCTAGCTTCACATCCCTGTTTCTCTGTGCCCTTGTTACTTCCTCCCTATCTTACTAAATGGGGTTATCTATAATGTATTTGCATTTTAAGCATAAACTTATAGTGTATCTCAAATTTTTTAGTTTCTCCATTTTGAGAGAGATTAAGAAATTTTTAATTATCAGTTATTTTCCCTTTGATAGAATTTTTAAAATTAGCATTTAGAGATGAGCATGTAATAAGGGATTCATTATGTGTGCTTTCCATGTATTGCTTTCTACCCAGTGTGTTTCCTGTTTTTCCAGATTTCTCCTCTTTGCCCTGCCCTTCAGCCTTTCTCAGCTAGGCCCCGCTGCTCTGAGGGGCATTTACCATAGTACCCATTAAACATACTTGTAACTGTTTTCTTGTTTTTCCTTTGGGCCAGGTCGGGGTATGATAGGTCGGGGAAGAGGGGGCTTTGGAGGCAGAGGCCGAGGCCGTGGACGAGGGAGAGGTGCCCTTGCTCGCCCTGTACTGACCAAGGAGCAGCTGGACAACCAGTTGGATGCATACATGTCGAAAACAAAAGACACCTGGATGCTGAGTTGGATGCTTACATGGCTCAGACAGATCCCGAAACCAATGATTGAAGCCTGCCCACCCTCCTGGAAGACTTGTTCAAGTCACACATCTGTAAATAACCTTAAGATAACAGATGAGAAGAAAGCTGACTGATACCGAAAGGACCTATCATAATAGGCTCTGGACTGACTTGCCACCAGTTTGTGCATTTAGTGTGTTCCTTTTACCTTTTGATACTATGTTGTATGAAACCCTTTTTTTCCCCTCTGACTGGGGTTTGGTTTGGTTATTTGGAGGGGGGGAGGGATTTCCTTCACCCAGACTTTTCTTTGAACATGAATGTGTTGGCCTTGTGGCTAGTACACCCTCTTCCCCCATCTGCCTCCCCTCATCTGTCATACGCTTTGACAGTCTAACATTTCCTCTGTTCATTTTGGTGCCCCTGTGAAAAAGTCCCAGAAAGAGCCCACCAGTGTTCCACCTTAATGTCTAAGTTTCTGAGATAGAATTCTGTCTAACGTTTTTAGTAGCCTCTTTAAAGTGTTAAGAAAATCTGGAGCTCATAAATGCATTCTTCCACATTGGTGTTTTAGTGAATTGGAAACACTGACATAGCTACAGGGCTACCAAACACGTTACACGTGCTAGCAGCTCTGTTAATTAAAGTTATTACCGTGTACATTTGTACCACTTAACCATCGTGCTGGGTTGGACATGTGCACTTTCTACCTGGGAATGAGATTTATAAACTTTCCCTCTTGGTTTTGCATCATGCTCTAAGGGATATTTTGGAGTTGGCTTAACATCCTACAAAAGAGGAGAAAGCCTTTTGGTTTGCAGATGCCTCAGAAGGGAAAGGGCTGAAAATTGATGACATACCTGGTGGGAGGGGGGTCTGAAGATAACCATGCTAAAGTGCTGTTATCCTGTTTACCCCAGACCAATCTTGGGCTTTTCCATTTGTTGACCCTCTTCTTACTCCCCATGAAGGTTAAAAGTTCAGCCATAGTCTGTCAACTGTTAGTTTCATAGAATCTTTTGTTTCTGGTTCCTTACAACAAGAAATTGTTCTCTCAAATCCATCCAGGACTTTCTCTTTATTTGTTGGGCTGTTTGAAATGCTATGGCCACTATAATAATATACACCTGTAGAGTTGTGAGTCCTTCATGGTTGTATTAAAATTCAGGGTGGGGAGGGTGAGAGTTTGGGGCAAAAAGTGAATAATCCCCTTTTGAATAATCCCCAAGGCAAGATTAACAGTACATAGTAAAGTACTAACTCATTTGGTGCATAGCAAGCTCAAAGGCATTAAAGTCTCAGAAGGCAATACCTGGTACTCCTAGGACTGGTTTCCCTTTTCCCCAGTCCTGTTTAAGGGAAAAGAACCTAACCACCTCCAATCAAACCAGTTACCATTGAGCTACTTAGAACTCTGACTCCCACAGACCCCCAAGACTTGTTGCAGAGATTGCCAGTGGGCAGGCCACCCCTTGAGATCACATCCAGGGCTTGCTGGACATGTTTGGGGAGAAAGGGCGGGAGCTGCAGGGTGAGTGGGTCCCTTTATCCTCTTCAAGTGCACAGTTTGATGTGACCCAGTCTCATCCCTCACCACTGTCCTTCCCAAATACTTTGAACTTAGAAGATGACCAACATGTATGTGTTCTTCAGGATATTTTTAAGTTGGTATCTTTGGGACCATCCTCTAAGCCACTGAGATCTTCTGTAAGCAAAGGGGTGAAAGAGGCACTGAGGCATCCTGGGGGTAAGGGGTTGCTGTGTGGGTCCCAGTGAAGCTGGGCAATGAGGCGACCACTGGAGCTTAAGCCCTCTTCCCTCTCCTTTATATCCCTCTAAACTCCCCTTTTTTTCTCCTCCTACCCCTTGAAAGAATTTCCAGTGTGAGTAAAGGAACTGCCCTCCCAGTCATGGGCGCTGCAATCCTACCTGTTCACTGCGGTTCCAGATCTTGAGACCTATTCCCACTTTTGCCAAACTAGGTCTCAATGAGTGCCTAGGTGGAGTAGAGTGTGATAGCCTAACTCCTGCGTCAGCCTTTCACTCATTCATCCTCTGTCTGCCAAGGACTTACAGACAAGAGCACATCATTTGTTAGGCATTGGGAGTACAGAGGAGACTGATGATGGATCACTAAAGTCAAGAGAAAGTTTTACAGAGAAGGGGAAAGAATATTTGACGGAGAGAACAAAAAAGGTACAGGGGTCTCATGTATGCCGGGGAAGGCATTCAGCAGTCTTTCATAGTAGGAAGGGAGACAACTGACCAGATGGAGTAGCCTGGAGCCTAATTGTCTTGCTAAACACCTTTGGCTTTGTGATTTGGGTGATGGGAAGTCATTGAATTTAGGCAGGAGAGTGCCATGGGGTGATTTACACAGAATGGTGGAATATAGAAATGGGCTAAAGAGGAAGACCATGGAGTCTAGGAAACTGACGAGTTAGTCCAAAAAAAAGCTGCCCTGAACCTGGACAAGCCACATCCTCAGCAGTTATCTAGCCATCTGATGTCTGGGGTTCCTGTCACAAAAAGGGAGTCAGGGATGACCTAAGCAACCTCAGAGGAGAAGGAATGAGACATACTCCTTTCCCTGGCCTGCTCTTGCCGTGTCTCTAGTTCCCTCGTGTGACCCCACGCCTGATCTAAAGCCGACAGAAGCGCTGCTGCCCAGGCCAACCTTCACCATAGGTACGCACTCCCCTTGGCCTCATACCCAGGAAAGAACTAAGTGTCCAGGCAAGAGGGGCCGGCAGAGGACAGGGCTCTGCCATGAGCCCAAGTGGCAGCCCCTTTCTCCCGTCTCCAGGGCCCCTGGAGCCTCATCGGGTGTACTGAGACAGCAGCGGCCTGTGGGGCTCCCAGGCATGGAGGCATTTCTGCCCATTTCATAGGCAAGACTCCATGACCTCCCTTGCGTTCCAGAGGGCATACTCAAACAGTTGTTAATGAAGGGAGGAACAGCCAAGAAATCACCTGAGTAATAATTAAAGTTGAGGGGAGAGGGGCTTCCCAGGTGGCTCAGTGGTAAAGGATCCACCTGCCAATGCAGGAGACATGAGTTCAATCCCTGGGTCAGGAAGATCTGAAGGAGAACGGAGCAACCCACTCCAGTGTCCTTGCCGAGATAGCCAATGGATAGAAAGAGCCTAGCAGGCTACAGTCCATGGGGTCACAAAAGAGACAGCCTGACCGAGCACACACAAGATTAAAGGGACCAGAAAAGCTCAAGATTAGTAGACCAGTCACCTGTGAGTACAAGCCCCACACACACTCTGATCTTGTCAGAGACCTTACCTTTGAACCAGTTATTAAACCCCTCATCAAGTTCTCTGGAGGGGAGACACAGAAGGCACTGGTCCCCTTGGCCTGGCAAAGCAATAAAGCGATCCTTTTCTACTTCACCCAAGACACTGATTTGACTCACTGGCACCAGTGTACAGAGAGGCCGAGCTTTTGGCAACAGTACTCACCCATCAGCAGTGAACAGCACCCAGACCAGCACTGTAAGTGGGCCAGGCCTGGTGGGAGGCTCCTAGAAGGAGGCAAGGGGCCCAGAGAGGCTGGGACCTAGGAGGAGACCTCGTCTGGCCCGGCCTGGCCGCTGTGTTCCCTCTCCTGTCCATCTCACTGCAACCCCAGGCTCCCCACTACCTCTCCCACTGATTCTCCAGGCAATGTGAAGAAGGCCAAGGGCGCCCAATCTTCCAGTTCCCTGGAGACCTTTAAGAGCTCACCTCCTGCTCCCTCTCCTTCTCCCCAAACACACATATAGACACAGGTGTCACAGTAGGGGTATATCATCTTTCTAATCCTGGACCTTCTCTGGGCAACACCTCCAGCCTCTTAATTACGAAATCTCCACATCTCCAAACTCATGTTCTGCTTCTAACTTTCAGCTGGTAGCACCAAGGGGAGAGGAGTTCCAGGGGCCGCTGCATGCCCTTACACTCTTGCCTAAAAGGGCTTTCTGACCCCACCACACCCATTCTAGTGACTCACCCCCGCAGGATGATCCCTGCCCACCCACCACCCCCCAACCCAAGGGTAGAGTCTGAGGCGAGGATGGCTCTGGGACTTGTGACGATGGCAGCAATCTACCACCAACCACCAGACAGGGCCTCTTACTGTGTGAGCAGACCAGTAGACCTGGGGTATCTATGGCACCACAAAACCTCTTTAAAGGATTCTCTTGATTCCCGTTTTAGTCTTGGTTTGCTTTCTTTACCTTTTAGTGTAAGGTGATTATCAGTTTAAGATTTAAACACATCTATATGTTACCATAAGGGTGGTGTCATCTGCATACAAGGTTGATATTTCTCCCAGCAATCTTGATTCCAGCTTGTGTTTCTTCCAGTCCAGCATTTCTCATGATGTACTCTGCATAGAAGTTAAATAAGCAGGGTGGCAATATACAGCCTTGACGTACTCCTTTTCCTATTTGGAACCAGTCTGTTGTTCCATGTGCAGTTCTAACTGCTGCTTCCTGACCTGCATACAGATTTCTCAAGAGGCAGGTCAGGTGGTTTGGTATTCCCATCTCTTTCAGAGTTTTCCACAGTTTATTGTGATCCACACAGTCAAAGGTTTTGGCATAGTCAATAAAGCAGAAATAGATGTTTTTCTGGAAATCTCTTGCTTTTTCCATGATCCAGCGGATGTTGGCAATTTGATCTCTGGTTCCTCTGCCTTTTCTAAAACCAGCTTGAACATCAGTTTCTAACTGTTGCTTCCTGACCTGCATATAGGTTTCTCAAGAGGCAGGTCAGGTGGTCTGGTATTCCCATCTCCTGAAGAATTTTCCACAGTTTATTGTGATCCACATAGTCAAAGGCTTTGGCATTGTCAATAAAGCAGAAATAGATGTTTTTCTGGAACTCTCTTGCTTTTTCCATGATCCAGCGGATGTTGGCAATTTGGTCTCTGGTTCCTCTGCCTTTTCTAAAACAAGCTTGAACATCAGGAAGTTCACAGTTCACGTATTGCTGAAGCCTGGCTTGGAGAATTTTGAGCATTACTTTACTAGCATGTGAGATGAGTGCAATTGTGCGGTAGTTTGAGCATTCTTTGGCATTGCCTTTCTTTGGGATTGGAATGAAAACTTACCTTTTCCAGTCCTGTGGCCACTGCTGAGTCTTCCAAATTTGCTGACATATTGAGTAAAAAGCTTAGATACATTCAATTCACAGGAATAGTATTTGTCAGCTGAGCCCAGTTACTGAAGTGGAATATATTAGAATTATGTGCTGTCAAGAGACAGTACTTGATACTCACAGAGCCTCTGGTGAAGCTCTTTGATAGTTAGCCTTCACCATCTTTCTTGGAAAGAAGTTAGATGGCTGTCCCTTATGGTTATTCATGAGGTCCTAGGAATCTCAGGAAAACCAGGGAATTCCTTGTTTCTCTCTATTCTGGCAAATTGCCTTAAGTATATAGTTCTAGCTTCATGTATTTGCAATGCTTGAGAGTAACTTCTTTGATGTTGCAGACTGCCTCATTCATCTCTGCATCGCTTTCTGCCGGCTGGCTTCCTCACACACCCCACAAGTATTATCACATTGTACTCGTGGGGTTTATTTGTACTCTGGGTAGCACTTCCCCACTGAAATTCTAATATGTCTCTCTCTGGAAGGCTACATTCCAGCTGAAAAGCATCCTTCTAATAATTCATGCCTCCGACTAAGTAAGAAGTATATATCTGTATAATTGAAATTATACTTAGGATTATTAATAAGAATTCTCCGTCTGCAAGAAATCAGTCAAACAAACAAAAAATTAGAAAAATTTGGCCATTTGACCAAACCTGCGAAACCAAGATAAAACTTGAAAATCTGCCTGCTGAATTTGAGTTATTATGTCAAATGGTGCTGGTGGTGTGTGAGTCTGGTGCTGTAAGGATTCCTAATAATCCAGAGTGAGACCCTATTATTTTGCTTCTTTCACTCTTTCCCTTTCTTCTTCCCACATGTGTTTATTGAGAACTATTATACACCAAGGATTTTGTTACATGATGGTGATTCACTGATGGGCCTTCATCCTTAGGAAACTGAGAATCTGCCCAGTGCAGAAGACAGTCAGTGATCAAACAGTGCTCAGAAGGATCGTGTATTTCCTGAGGGTGGTGCCCTGCAGGAAAGGAACACTGATCCATGGCAGCTTATTCCAGAGGAAACTGGCCCAGCCTGAGTGAGGTGTCAGAGGAGATCAGCGAAGATTTTGCTGAGGAAGAGATCCTTATTGCGAGAGGTGAAGGAGAGATAAGAATTGAACAAGTAGAGGGATTGGTGGGGGTTGGGGGGAGAGGCCAGTGCACACAAAGATTTTGGGTAGGAAGATTGTGCCTTGTGCCTATCATGAATGGAAGACCCAGAGCATCTGGCTGCATCCCAGAGAAGACACAGGAGGTGGTTCCGTGTGAGGCTTGACTGTTTATGGATATGCCAGAACATATGAAGGCCAAGTTAGGAAACTTTGCCTTTGTCCTTCCACTTCAGGAAGTCATTAACGCTTTTAAGTCACGGTAGAACATATCAGATTCATAGCCTGGGTGCTCTGTGGGGGTGGACTAGAATGTGGGGAAGGGTGCAAAAGAGAAAGAAGGGGACCAGTCAGGAGGATCCTGCAAGGGGTCAGCTGACAGATAATGGCCTTAATCGTAGTGGTAGCAATGAAGAGGACATCTAAACATCTAGAATGTAAACACCACCAGGGCTTGGTGAGAGAGTGAATTAAAGCTGAGAGCTTGTCTCAAAGCCTTTTCTACTTTTGCCCCACTGGTGTATCCACCACAGCTCTGGGCTATCAGCTGGGTGTAAAAACTCTAGCTATTGTGAGTGATACAAAGAAAAGTGTGTCCGTCTTCAAGCTGTTTCTGAAATGCAGCAGGACCCTTTGGTCCTGGTCCCCCATGTCCTCGCCTGCCTTTCATCTGGGGAAAAACTCTAGCCAAAGAATAAGTTTAATCAGAGAAGTGAGAACATGCAGAAACAAAGGAAAACAGTCAAAGGAGACCAAATAATAATAGTTCAGTCACTAAGCAGAGTCAAGGACTTTTAGTTCCTTCTCAGGAGCTATAGATAATCAGCTATAGATAATCATTCTGAGCCACATCCTGTGAGCTGTCTGGTAGGTACTGAAACCCCCACCAGGTGAAAGACGAGACGTTAAATACATGATGACCCAAGGTAGCATTGGGGGTAGAGAAGATATGATGGAGTCACAGACCTAACAGAGGAGTAAGACTGGGGAGAGGCAGGTGGAGAGAACACTTAATTAGGACATCAGCATTGGTCACCCTTTGACACCTCTGTTTTCTGCCTCCATTTTTCCTTCGTCCACTAGTGTCCTGGGCTCAGAAGGATTGGGAATATGAGGGTGACTGATGGAGAAGGATGCCCTCTGCCATATCCCAAATACTAAGTAACCACAGCACCTGGGAGGCTGAACAGTCATGCTGCAAAATGTGCTCCCTCACATCAAAACGGGAAAGACAAGAGAGGATCCAAACCACCTCAAAGCTTCATCTGGAGGCTGGTGTTTTTAGGGAGCACTGAAGTGTTGCTGCTGATTTCCCGAGATGAGTCAGAGCTCCCCTACATGATATCATTCCCCAGAAAACGTAGAGACTCTGTTGGCAGCCCACCTCTTCCTTTCCCTTCCAGAAATTTGGATCAGACCCAAGGAGGCAGAGTCCTGTTTGATTTTTAAGAATGATCTCCTGTCCTTCTCTGCTATTTAATCTCTGTTCTGGTTAATCAGGTATTTCCCTGGTGGATCAGATGGTAAAGAATATGCCTACAATGCAGGAGACTGAGGGTCGATCCCTCAGTCAGGAAGATCCCCTGGAGAAAGGAATGGCAACCCACTCCAGTATTTTTGCCTGGAGAATTCCATTAACAGAAGAGCCTGGTGGGCTATAGTTCATGAGGTTGCAAAGAGTCAGACACAACTGAGCAACACACACACACACACACACACACACACACACTGGTTAACCATCTGTCCAGTCCAAGTCAGTCAGTCAACAAACATTTCTTAAGTACTTTTCATGTATTCATTCATTCATCCATTCATCTGACATCTGATTTTCTGAATGCCCACAACATGCTCCAGGTGGTGGTAATCCTCCAGTGGTTTAGTCATCTCGGGCTGGTATATAACTAAGAACCATAAACTGGGTAGCTTAAACAACAAACATTTATTTATCATAGTTCTAGAGGCTGGAAATCCAAGATGAGCAGGTGAATTCTTACGAGGATTGAGTTACAGACTGCCTTCTCGTTGTATCCTCACATGGTAAAAAGAAGGCTAGAGGATTCTCTGGGGTCTCTTTTATAAGGCACTAATCCCATTCATGCTGGCTCCACCCTCATGACTTAAACATCCCTAATACCATCACATTAGAGGTAAAGACTTCAGCATATGAATTTGAGGGGGGGGAGAGAGAAACATTCAGTCCATAACCACCAGGGAACAAAATAAAGTGAATTTTAATATGTGGGTCATGTTTTCCTGGGAGCATAACATCTTTACACACAGTTTATCGTAAATGATATGACAAATGACTAAGAAGTTTTGTACTTATGGATATAAGATGGGTCCTGCTCTAACAGCATCTAATGGATAAAAATGTTCAGGAAAGTAGGGGATAATTACAGGTTGGAATAACATAGGAGGGCTCCACAGGAGAGGTAGTAGTTGAGTTGGGTCTTAATAGATAGAGGGAATTTATATGGGTAGAGGGAAGGACGATTCAGACAGGGGACAACAGGAGAGCAGATTTGGAGATGAATGGGCATGATACAATCAACCTACAGATGATTGGAGTGATATGTTTGCGATGAATGGATGTGATGTTTGTGATACATTAATAAAAACCAGATTAACCTGAGTGATGGAATACAAAATAGAGTTGAATGAATCCAGTAGGCAAAGATGAGAAAAAGCTTTTAAAATCAAGCATGGAAACTTGGATGTGATTCAGTAACAAAAAGGAAGACATTGAAGGCACGTGAGCCAGGAATGACATGGAGAGCACAAAGATAATATGTATGGACGCTCTCCAGGGTGGCACAGAGTTATTGAATTTTATGTGAAGATGACCACATTCCTCCCCCTTGCCCTTCTCAGGACTGGTTTGGAGTCATAATTGTCCTCTGTATTGGGGTGAGGAGGACAAAAACTGAGAGCATTCAGAGAGAGCAGCTTAAGGAGGCAGAGGGCTTAGAGGCAAACTTAGGTGTAAATGTTGAAGGAAAAAAAAAAGACCTAAGAGCTTTGAGAACAAAACTACTTTCAAATATTTGAAGGGTTTGGAAGGACTGGGCTTCCCTGGTGGCTCAGAGGTTAAAGCGTCTGCTTTCAATGCAGGAGACTCGGGTTCAATCCCTGGGTCGGGAAGATTCCCTGGAGAAGGAAATGGCAACCCACTCCAGTATTCTTGCCTGGAGAATCCCATGGACCGAGGAGCCTGGTGGGCTGCAGTCCACGGGGTCCCAAAGAGTCGGACACAACTGAGTGACTTTACTTTTGGAGAGACTACATTTTCTCTGAGTGGCCTGAATTAGTACAATGAGGACCAATAACAATAGGTCACACATGCTAAGTAGCATCCAACTCTTTGTTACCCCATGGACCATAGCCCACCAGATTCCTCTGTCTATGGGATTCTCCAGGCTAGAAAACTGGAGTAAGTTGCCATTTCCTTCTCCAGGGGTTCTTCCCGACCCAAGGATGGAACCTGTGTCTCTTACACCTCCTGTGTTGGGGGCAGGTTCTTTACCACTAATGCCACTTAGGAAACCCAATAACAATACAAAGAGACACATTTTGGCTTCTCCACTATTGGAGAAGGGCCTGGTTGCATCTCCGAGCACAGTACACGTTCTCCATAAATTTCCATTAAAGATGTGTCTAGAACCGCATGGGCCAGTGCGTAGAAATTGCAGTTTGTAACTTACTACTACATAGCTGTCCCCAGCAGGTTAGTGGAAGCTTCCTGATAGGAGAGACTGACTGAGGTGGAAACTGGGTCTTGTTCTGATGGGCAGGCCCACACTCAGTAAATCTTTAATCCAATTTTCTGTTGATGGCTGGGGCTGTGTTCCCTCCTTGTTATTTACCTGGGGACAAACTATGGTGGAGGTAATGAAGATAATAGCGACCTCCTCCAAGAGGGTTTATGCCATACCCAGGTCTGCTGCACCCGGAGCCCCTGCCCCTGCAGCAGTCCACTGCTGACCTGTAACTCCACAGTTCAGTTCAGTTCAGTTCAGTCGATCAGTCGTGTCCGACTTTTTTTCAACCCCATGAATCGCAGCACGCCAGGCCTCCCTGTCCATCACCAACTCCTGGAGTTCACTCAGACTCATGTCGATCAAGTCGGTGATGCCATCCAGCCATCTCATCCTCTGTCATCCCCTTCTCCTCCTGTCCCCAATCGCTCCCAGCATCAGAGTCTTTTCCAATGAGTCAACTCTTCACATGAGGTGGCCAAAGTACTGGAGTTTGAGCCT
>SJYC01104962.1:0-106357 GCA_006408675.1 Madoqua kirkii
GACTAGATAAACAGTGGATATTTATCAATAGGCCTGTGGTCATATCCCGATAAACATAAAGGAATTTATCACTTTGTTCTGTTACAGAGATAATTAGCATATTATTTTACGCAATGGAGAGTCCAAGTCCTGAGGCTCTTTTATCCAGGGGTCTGGTTTCCCATTGGTATGCCATTTCTATAGACACCGGGCACCAAGTTCAGAGTCCCCTGGGAGGGTGACCACGCATATAGCCTAATGTTCGCAGCCTGGCCTGAGACGGAGTCCAGCTCTGTCTGTTTCCTCCTTCATTCCCCTCTCTTGATTCTCTTAACTCATATTATGAGCATCACTCATAGGGATCTCACAGGGATATATTGCACCCTGGCTCTCCGACCGCCAATTTGGGAGAATGACATCAACCTTCAGGTTATGCAGCCTGGCCTGAGACGGAGTCCAGCTCTGTCTGTTTCCTCCTTCATTCCCCTCTCTTGATTCTCTTAACTCATATTATGAGCATCACTCATAGGGATCTCACAGGGATATATTGCACCCTGGCTCTCCGACCGCCAATTTGGGAGAATGACATCAACCTTCAGGTTACAAAGTTCATAATACATTATAAAATCCAGGGTCCACAAAGCAGAACTCTCAAGGCAACTTAACAATGGTAAATATAGTTTTCCACCAATCACCCTTCACCCAAGATAGGACCGAAGTCCAGAAAGGAATGTTTTCATTTGACATTGCTTTTACCTGGTTTTTCATGTCATTTAAAGCAGTTGATACATTGCCAGATAAGTCAGGAATGCATATACAACATTCAACCTTAATTATAGCACAGGTCCCTCCTTGAGCAGCTGTGAGTGTGTCCAAAGCCATTCTATTTTGAATTACCGCTTTTCTCATTTGGATTTGCTCTTCATTTAAGGTTTGGATGGCTTTTGTTCTGTCTAGGAGGGCCTGTTTTGTGAAATTAGTCAAGGCCTCCACTTTAATCATAATATCTGTTGTCCCTATAGAGGATAGGAATAAGGCAGCAATATACTCATACCACTGAAACACAGATCTTGTCCACCTAGCATGTAAATAAGGTAGATTTACTGGGGTTTGTTGTAGGTTAGTTAGGCTTTTGTTACACTGGCATTTATATCAAATGTAACTCTATGACCCAAGTCTATTGACTGTAGGTCTGGCTTACACCCAGACAGCAGGGAGAGATTATGATTGTGTCCCAGAAAGGAGTAGAGTGGTTTAAAATCTCCTTGGCGGAGCGGTGACAGTCACCAGGGGGGTCCATCCAGCACAGACAGAGGCGTAGCCCCACACAGCCAACAGCTGGAGGTATTGTGAAGTCCGTGTAGGAATGTGCACGTTGATGAGACCAAGCACCAGGAGTTGATTATGCGGCTTCATCCTCAAGGGGCTCATCCGGAATCTTCTTTTCCTTCTTCTTAAGGATAGTATTAGTCTCTCAAGGGTCAGCGAGGTCCCTCTGTGCAGTTCACTCAGCATTTTCTGGGTCTGTGTGGTATGCTCTCTTCAACCTCATATGATGGATCCAAGGGGCAATACCTGTAACTTTAACTGCAGTAGGGGTAGTTAGAATAACAGTATAACGGCCCTTCCACCGAGGTGCTAGTAAATCAAGTTTCCAATCTTTGACCCATACTGGGTCACCAAGCGTAAACTCATGAATCTGTTCCCCAAGGGGGAACGGCACCCTTTCTTGTACAAACTTAGTTACCCGATTTATTACCTTACCCAGTTCCATCCGATGCGAAATCCTATCCCCCCTTACCTGAGGCAAATTTGTTGACACATGTTTTATTATGGGAGGGGACCTCCCATACACAATTTCCTACGGAGAATAGCCTTGGGACTGTGGGGTCATCCTGAGTCTGAGCAGAGCCATCGGAAGCAAGTCCACCCAGGAGCAGTCAGTCTCTATGATCCACTTGGAGAGTCTCTTTAAGTGTCCATTTGGTTCATTCCACCATCTCAGAACTCTGGGCCTATATGCAATGTGCAGTTTCCATTTTATGTTTAAAGTTTTGCTTGCTGCTGCTGCTAAGTCGCTTCAGTCATGTCCGACTCTGTGCAGCCCCATAGATGGCAGCCCACCAGGCTCCCCTGTCCCTGGGATTCTCCAGGCAAGAACACTGGAGCGGGTTGCCATTTCCTCCTCCAATGCATGAAAGTGAAAAGTGAGAGTGAAGTTGCTCAGTCATGTCCGACTCCTAGCAACCCCATGGACTGTAGCCCACCAGGCTCCTCTGTCCATGGGATTTTCCAGGCAAGAGTACTGGAGTGGGGTGCCATTGCCTTCTCCAAAAGTTTTGCTTACTTGTTGTACTAAATCAGCTACAAACGCCGGGCCATTGTCTGATCCAATGCTGGTAGGAAATCCAAATCTGGGAACTATTTCCCTAAGCAGATACCGGGCTACTTCTGATGCTCTTTCAGTCCAGGTAGGAAAAGCTTCTACCCATCCCGAGAATGTACATACCATGACCAGCAGGCAACGGTAGTGTCGGTGAGGTTTTATTTCAGTACAGTCCACTCCCAGGTGTTCAAAGGGCAGTGTGCCTTTCAGCTGAATACGCGGAGGTTTTTGTCTGAATACCCAAGAGGCAGCATTAACCTGTGAGCAGGCAGCATGGCCAAGGTGGGTCGCTTGGTGTGTTTGGCTTGCCAAATTATCCTCCGGTACCGATAATTTGCCACTTGGCAATTCCCACCATCCCTTTTCAATCTTGATGGCCCCTTCCACTTTGGCTAACCTGACAACCGTTGTCTTTGTTTTATGAAGGTAGTGCCATCAGTATATAGGACCCAACTAGAGTGTCGCTTGGTGTGTTTGGCTTGCCAAATTATCCTCCGGTACCGATAATTTGCCACTTGGCAATTCCCACCATCCCTTTTCAATCTTGATGGCCCCTTCCACTTTGGCTAACCTGACAACCGTTGTCTTTGTTTTATGAAGGTAGTGCCATCAGTATATAGGACCCAACTAGAGTCTGGACCCTTGTGTCCTTCTTTAAAACAAACCCCAGATACCTTACCTCCTCCTTGCACATCTGTGCCTTCTTCTTCAACACCCGGTAACCTGCTTCCATCAGCAGCTGGAGCAGTGCTTTTGTCTCTTCCCAGCATTTTTCCTTAGTTTCGGCGGCCAGCAGCAGGTCATCCACATACTGTAGGAGCCAACATCCATACTCTTTCAGATGGAAAGAATCCAGGTCAGAAGCCAAGGCTTCCCCAAAGATGGCTGGGGAGTTCTTAAATCCCTGTGGGGGAGTCCAGGTGAGCTGTTGTTTGGTGCCCCTGACTGGATCTTCCCATTCAAAGGCAAAGATGGGCTGTGACTCTGGGCCGAGGCGTACACAGAAGAAGGCATCCTTGAGATCCAGGCAAGAATAAACTTTAGTCCTCGGTAGGAGGAGGCAAAGTAAGGTATAGAGGTTTGGAACAGTGGGGTGTAAAGTCACAGTAGCCTAGCGGACTAGTCTGAGATTTTCTACAGGCCTATAGTCCTGTCCTTCTTCCTTTTTGACTGGCAGGATCGGCGTATTTCAAGCTGACTGGCACTCTACTAGAGCGCCCGCTTGTTTCAGTCTATTGATGTGGAGCAGTATGCCAGCCCAGGCCTCTATCAGTAGCAGGTACTGGCACTTTCTAACCAGAATGGTGCCTGGTTTGAGTTCTATTATCACTGGGGCTTGATGTTTAGCCAGCCTCGGGGGAGGAGGGAGTGTCTTCCGCCCAGACCTCAGGGAATAATTGAGTTAGCTCTCTCTCGTGCTCTTCCGACCCACCACCTGGTTCTTCCTTCGGAGGCTCATGCAACCTCCACTCATCTTGGGGTGATATTGAGAGAGAGAGCAAATAAGTCATAGCGCCCATCCGGAAGGTGGGCCTCTCCTCAGGGGAGAAAGTCACTTGTGCTCCAAGTTTGGAGAGCAAGTCTCTTCCCAACAGGGGTACTGGGCACTCAGGAATGCAGAGGAATTCAGGAATCACTTGATGTCCCCCCATCTGACATTTTCTGGGCTGGCAAAACGATTTAATCATCTCCTCTCCCGATACCCGTTACTGCGGTAGTCTTTTTGGAGAGTGGTGCCACAGGCTTTGTTACTACGGACAGTTCTGCTCCTGTACCCACCATGAAGTCACTGTTTTGGTCCCCCACTTTTAAGGTTACCATGGGCTCGAGGGGACCTGATATCTCTGAGCCCCGGCAGCCCTATTTAATTTCCAAGTCAGCAAGCCCCACCGCTGCCGGAGCTTCCTCTTCCTTTCTTGCCTTTCATTCTTCCAGTGGCCAAAACCTCGGCACTGAACACACTGTTTGGCCTGGGGCCTCCGTTGGGACTGGCTGAAGGACTGTCCTATCCCTGAGGCAGAGGAGGTTTTCTGGAGGGCCCATCTTGGGCTTTCCATCTTAGACTTTCCCAGAGCAGCAGCTAGTATTGCAAATCTCTTGTCTGTTCTCTTTTGTTCCCTCCGGCTCTCTGGCAGAGCACAGTCTCTGCTTAATTCCAAGGTCTCCCTCCTCTTCCTGTCAGTACTCACCAGGAGAGGCAGGGACAGCTTGGGCAGTTCGGCTGGACCTGGATCCTGGAAGTGTTGGCCAGAGGTTTCTGCCACTGGGATCGGAGCCTGCCCGCCGAGGTGGCGGCTCTAAGAATTCCAGGAGGGCTGGCAGAGGAGCAGCTCTGCTGCAGGAACTTCACCTGGCCCTGGATCGGGTATTAAGGTGACCTCTGGTCGCGGTGGAGCACTGGGCCAGTGGGCACGTCGTCATCCAGTACGGGGGAGGGGCAGGTCATCCTCGTCCAAATCCTGCCAGATCCCAGAGGGAGAAGGGAGATCTGCATGTCTTCACCTGCCAGTCAGCAAGGCCGAACCAGAACACCACGTGGTCCAAGACTGTTTCTCCCTTAAAGTCCTTTCTGCCTTGGTGGGCTTGATCTAGTGCGAATGAAAACATAGATGGGTTAAATATCTCACATCCCAGGCCGTCTCCAGAAAAGCCAGTTCATACTCACTTACGTATCCCCCTCTTTCTAGCCCGACAATTCTGAGGGGGTCAAGAATTCCACAGCAGACAGGACACCTCCTGGAGGAGGGCAGAATGTGAGCATACAAGGACCAGTTTCCTATCCTAAAAATCCCCTGGCGATCGCTGGTAATAATTTTCCCTGAGACAGCATGGACACACCTCCTAAATGACGTTCACAAATTCCCTTCCTAAGCCCTAGCATGCTCGTGTTGACCCGTGTACCGTGCAATCACCGCCTGCCTATTCCAGGCTCCTGTGGGTCTGTGCCCCTTCTAGTCCCTCTCAGGGGGATGATCAGGCCCCCACTTCCAGCCTGCCAGTGGGTTCCTCCTCATCTGAGCGCTCAGTTCCCCTGCTGCCGTCCACTACCTGCTAACGTGAAAGGTCCAGGCATTGAGAAGCAGAATCCTTCCCCTCTCTAGAAGATTCAAGTGGCAAGGCCTCGGAGTAGTCCCAAGTGGGACTTGTCTCCTCAAAGTGAGGAGTTTCCCGGCCCATGCACCAAATGTTGTAGCCACACGTTCCAGGAAACAAACTCACTCAGAAGGACAATGCAGATAGTTTAGTGCAGATCATTACACCTTCTGGGCCCAAGGCAGAGTCTCCTCTTAGCCAAGGACCCTGACCAGTTTTTGTGAAAACCTTATACAGCCTAAGTGTACTTGCTCAAACCCACCTCCCCAAATTCCTTGAAACTAGTCTGGACAAGGCAAAAGAGAGATATGATCAAAGTTAACTCATGATTCATGTGTCACAAGACTAGATAAACAGTGGATATTTATCAATAGGCCTGTGGTCATATCCTGATAAACATAAAGGAATTTATCACTTTGTTCTGTTACAGAGATAATTAGCATATTCTTTTAGGCAACAGAGAGTCCCAGTCCAAGTCCTGAGGCTCTTTTATCCAGGGGTCTGGTTTTCCATTGGTATGCCATTTCTATGGGCTTCCCTGGTGGCTCAGAGGTTAAAGTGTCTGCCTCCAATGAAGGAGACCCGGGTTCGATCCCTGGGTCGGGAAGATCCCTTGGAGAAGGAAATGGCAATCCACTCCAGTATTCTTGCCTGGAGAATCCCATGGACGGAGAAGCCTAGTAGGTTATAGTCCACGGGGTCGCAAAGAGTCGGACACGACTGAGCAACTTCACCTTCACCGTCACCTTCATGCCATTTCTATAGACACTGGGCACCAAGTTCAGAGTCCATTGGGAGGGTGACCATGCATGTAGCCTAATGTTCGCAGCCTGACCTAAGGTGGAGTCCAGCTCTGTCGGTTCCTCCTTCAGTATTCCTATCTCTTGAAGAATTTTTCACAGTTTGTTGTGATCCACCCAGTCAAAGACTTTGGCGTAGTCAGTAAAGCAGAAGTAGATGTTTTTCTGGAACTCTTGTTTTTTTCAATGATCCAACTGATGTTGGCAATTTGATCTCTGGTTCCTCTGCCTTTTCTAAAACCAGCTTGAACATCTGGAAGTTCATGGTTTGCGTACCACTGAAGCCTGGCTTGAAGAATTTTGAGCATTACTTTCCTAGCTGTGGGATGAGTACAATTGTGTGGTAGCTTGAACATTCTTTGGCATTGTCTTTCTTTGGGATTGGAATGAAAACACCTTTTCCAGTCCTGTGGCCACTGCTGAGTTTTCCAAATTTGCTAACATATTGAGTGCAGCACTTTAACAGCATCATCTTTTAGGATTTGAAATAGCTCAATTGGAATTCCATCACCTCCACTAGCTTTGTTCGTAGTGATGCATCCTAAGGCCCACTTGACTTCACATTCCAGGATGTCTGGCTCTAGGTGAGTGATCACCTAGAGTGGATCATGGTTATCTGGGTCATGATCTTTTGTATATAGTTCTTCTGTGTATTCTTGCCACCTCTTCTTAATCTGACCTTACCCATCTATGAATAGAAGAGATGAACACACCCCTTCCAAAAACTAGTCATGCCCTTGGAGACATTTTGCAAGACTGAAGACTCTTTCACTTTACTTGCCTCTCCCTCTCTCTTCTGCCTCTGACTTTCCTTCCTCTTTGCTTCTTTCTCTCTAGTCTACAGAAGATCCTGGCATCCAGACCTCAACAAGATGGTTATTTTGAGGTGCTAGCCTCCCATCTTTTCAGTCAGTTCCCCAGATAAAGTCCCTTCCTTGTCTTAACCCCTAGTCTCTCAGATTTATCAGCAAGCAGAGCGAGCTTGGATGTGGGTAGTAGGGGTAGGATTAGACCACTCGGTCCTGTCCTACTCATTTCGACCCCATGGACTGAAGCATGCCAGGCTTCCATGTCCATCACCAGCTCCCGGAGCTTGCTCAAACTCATGAGCAAGTGAAGAGTCAGTGATGCCATCCAATCATTTCATCCTCTGTCCTCCCTGTCTTCTTCCTCCTTCAATCTTTCCCAGCATCAGGGTCTCTTCTAATGAGTTGGTTCTTCTCATCAGGTGGCCAAAGTATTGGAGCCTCAGCTTTAGCATCAGTCTTTCCAATGAATATTTAGAACCGATTTCCTTTAGGATTGACTGGTTAGATCTCCTTGCCATCCAAAGGACTCTCAAGAGTCTTCTCTAACACCACAGTTCAAAAGCACCAATTCTTCAGTGCTCAGCCTTCTTTATGGTCCAACTCTCACATCCATACATGAGCACTGGAAAAACCATAGCTTTGACTAGATGGACCTTTGTCAGCAAAGTGATGTCTCTGCTTTTTAATATGCAGACTAGGTTGGTCATAGCTATTCTCAAGAATCTCATGAACAGTATGAAAAGCTTTGTCATAGTCCTTTCCCAATTTTGAACTAGTCCATTGTTTTCATGTCCAGTTGTTGTCCATTTGGTCCTGCAAGAGTCGGACATGACTTAGCAACTAAACAAGAGTGCTATGATGGGATTTACACAAGAAATATTATATATTTGGTCATCAGTCCCAGTTCCTGCCACAAGGTCCTAAAATCCTTAGAATTTCCTGTGACTGTGCTAAAGCTTTTGACTGTGTGGATCACAACAAATAGTGGAAAATTCTTAAAGAGATGGGAATACCAGACCACCTTACCTGCCTCCTGAGAAACCTGTATGCAGGTCAAGAAGCAACAGTTAGAACTAGACATGGAACAGTGGACTGGTTCCAAATTGGGAAAGGAGTACATCAACTCTATATATTGTCACCCTGTTTATATATGCAGGGTACATCATACAAAATGCCGGGCTGGATGAAGCACAAGCTGGAATCAAAATTGCCAGGAGAAATATCAATAACCTCAGATATACAGATGATACCACTCTTATGGCAGAAAGGAAAGAAGAACTAAAGAACCTCTTGATGAAAATGAAAGAGGAGAGTGAAAAAGCTGGCTTAAAACTCAACATTCAGAAAACTAAGATCTTGGCATCCGGTCCCAACACTTCATGGCCAATAGATGGGGAAACAATGGAAACAGTGAGAGACTGTATTTTCTTGAGCTCCAAAATCACTGCAGATGGTGACTGCAAGCCATGAAATTAAAAAAGACACTTACTCCTTGGAAGAAAAGCTATGACCAACCTAGTCCGCATATTAAAAAACAGAGACATCACTTTGCTGACAAAGGTCCATCTAGTCAAAGCTATGGTTTTTCCAGTAGTCATGTATGGATTTGAGAGTTGGACCATAAAGAAGGCTGAGCGCTGAAGAATTGGTGTTTTTGAGCTGTGGTGTTGGAGAAAATTCTTGAGGATCCCTTGGACTGCAAGGAGATCAAACCAGTCCTGAATATTCATTGGAGGGACTGAAGCTGAAGTTGAAACTCCAATACTTTGGTCACCTGATGAGAAGAGCCAACTCATTAAAAGAGATCCTGATACTGGGAAAGATTGCAGGCAGGAGGAGAAGGGGAGGACAGAGGATGAGATGCCTGGATGGCAGCACTGACTTGATGGACATGAGTTTGAGCAAGCTCCAGGAGATGGTGAAGGACGAGGAAGCTGGACACAACTGAGGGACTGAGACACAACTGAGACACAACAACAAAGACTAATAAAGATGTGGGTTTTTTATGTTAGTAAGGTGGCTTTTTGAAAGTCCAGGTACTCTAAGGGGGTGGACTGGGGCTGGTTGCCAGGGTAATCAGCCAAATCATTAAAACCTCGGAACTGTCATTCCTTTCCCCAGACCTCTGGGGCGGGAAGACCGGCTGGAGATTGAGTTCTGTTAATGAAGTGGTTTGGAATGGACAGGAAAGCCAGACGTGCTGCAGTCCATGAGGCAGAAAAGAGTCAGATACAACTGAACGACTGAACAACAGCAAAAGGGTAGTGGTTGGTTACCAGGAGAACCAACATGGTAATCAGAGGGATGGGACTTTCTGTCCCACGGAGGGGAGGAGGGCTGGAGGTCGCCTGTTAATCACCAAAGGCCGGTGATTCATGTGTATGTACTGAAAGTTTCCTAAAAACCAGAAGCTCTCTTGGTTCTAAGAGTTTACAGCTGATGAGCACATGGAGATTTGGGGAGAATGTCATGCCTGGAGAGGGCATGGAAGCTTCACACTCTTTCCGACCAAATACGCTTGAGTTCTTCAGCAGGAACTAAGGCTCCCACCCAAGTGGAGAATGGGGACCTCAAGCTGAGCACAAGATTCTAGGAACACTCACTACCACCACCAAGCAATTAGAAGAAAGTCCGCACACAGCAGAATGAAGACTCCGAACCCCTCCCCAAATGATTCTCCTTTTAAAAACATGGTCAAACCAGAATCTTCCGAGTCGGTTTTTGAATGCGAGTTTGCCATCTCCCCATGTTGCCAGTCACCAAAATAAAGCAAGCCTTCCATTCCTCCCATCACTTGTCTCCAATGTTGGCTTCTGAGTGGCAAGCAGCCAAATCTGAGTTTCGCCAGGAGGGGTCATGGGAATCTCTGACTTAGAGCCGGTCTGGTAAAAGTACAGGTAACCCTGAGCTAACCTAGAGGCTGGTGTCTAAAGAGGAAAGATTTGGGTGGGGGTTGCTGGTGCCATTTATAGGACAGCTGTTAACCTGCTGTGGACCGAGAATGCCCTGCCTTTTCAGTAAGCAAGTGATGTTGAGGCTAGCCATCGGGCTCTCAGCCACTGCAGCTGCCCCAAGGATGCACCGTGAGGGGATTCAGGATGGAGAAAAACAGGATATTGGCCCTATCCTTTGGAGCATGGGAATCGTTTCCACCTTTTTCTGTTTTTTGACTGCCCTGTGGTATCTTAGTTCCCCAACCAGGAATGGAACCCAGGCTCCCTGCAGTGGAAGTGCAGAGTCTTAACCACTGGACTGCTGGGAAGTTCTGCAAAGGAATTATTTCAATAAGCCCAGACTCTTGCTTCTTCCCATACATAGGAAAGTGCTAGGGCTTCCCTGGTGGTGCAGCAGTAAAGAATCCACCTGCCAATGCAGGAGACCCAGGTTCGATCCCTGGTCCAAGAAGATCCCACGTGCCGCAGGGCAACCAGGCCCATGCAGATGAGAGCTGCGGAGCCCGTGCTCTAGAGCCCACGCTTGTGTGCAGTCACTCCAGTCATGTGTGATTCTTTGCGTCCCTATGGATTGTATCCTGCCAGGCTCCTCTCACCATGGGATTCTCCAGGCAAGATCTGGAATGGGTTGTCATGCCCTCCTCCTGGGGATCTTCCTGACCGAGGGTTGAGCCCAAGTCTACTGCATTGCAGGCAGATTCTTTACCTGCTGAATGACCTGGGAAGGTACCCGACCACACACCCAAAAACTGGATTGATTTTTTAAACTAGCATACAACAATGCCTATGATAGAAAAACATTTGATTTACATGCAGGTGTCCTGGGTTCTATAGCCCAGGTTCCACAGCTACTGAAGCCTGAGCTTGCCAGGAAGAGGACACTGTAATGAACCCTGCAGGACCTGCTTTTGACAGACCCCGCCCCCTACTTCCTCTGCCTGCCTGTTCCTTGTAGAAGTTGTAGTCTCCCAGGCCTCCCCTGGGTCACAAAATCCTGGTTCAAGAATTGAGTGAAGGAATTCCCTGGCAAGCAATTCCTTAGGACTCTGTGCTTTGAATGCCAAGGGCACAAGTTCAATCCCTGGTGAGGGAACTAAGATCTCGCAATCCATGTAGCACGGCCACAGTAAATAAATAAATAGTACAACAACTCTAAACATTAAAAAAAAGAAGAAGAAGAAGAATTGAGTGAGAAGATGTGAACTTGTAAGGACAAAATACAGGAGTTGGGCCAGGAGAACTGGTAAGAATTTAAACAGTAAATCAGCCATATGGTAATCACAGAATCTTAAGTTTCCCCCTAAAGTGCCCAGATAAAAGTATCTGATGGAAATTTCCTGAGCTGTTTTACAGATGCCAAGATTCCCACCAAATGGAAAAAAATAATCACTTGATGACTATGAGACTGTAGTCGCCAGACCAACTAGAGCATGAGGACTGATATGTTAACCCCTGAGACGCTACCCTATTACCTCATGATCAACCAAGCAGAGAACTGTGCACAACCTGCAACTGCCCTCAGCCACCTTCTCCTTAAAAACTCTTCCCTGAGAACCTTTGGGGAGTTCAGGTCTTATGAGAATGAGCCATCCTATTCTTCTTGCATGGCCCTGCAATAAACCTTTCTCTGCTCCCAAACTTGTGAAGTTTCAGCCTCACTGTTCATCAGGCACACAAACTTGGATTTGATAACGGATGTACTGCCTGAGCCACAGCAGCGCTCAGCATAGCCTGGTGCAGAGATTTCTCATGGACATACCCCCAGAATCAGCTGCAGCTATCCAGCAAGAGGGGACAAGGCAACATAAGCACAGTCCATGGAGGCAAGTTCAAACCAACCCTAAAGGAAAGTCAGTTCTTTAGCATTCAAGTCAATCCTAAAGGAAATCAACCCTGAATATTCATTGGAAGGACGGATGCTGAAGTTGACGTTCCAATACTTTGGCCACCTGATGCAAAGAGCTGACTCATTGGAAAAGACCCTGATGCTGGGAAAGATTGAAGGCAGGAAGAGAAGGGGACAACAAAGGATGAGATGGTTGATGGTATCACTGACTCAACGGACATCAATCTGAGCAAGCTCCGGGAGATGGTAAAGGACAGGAAGCCTGGTGTGCTGCAGTCCGTGGGGTCACAAGGAGTCAGACACGACTAAGCAAGTGAACAACAACAAGGGGCTGGGAGCTCAGGAACAGAAGAAACAGGGAGTTTTTATGACTCGCGTTTCCTTCAGCCTCTGGGGGAAAGCCGAGGACTAGGAGATCACCGCTACGCGACTGGGCACAGGCGGGGAGGAGTGTGGTTTGAGGTGAGAACTGAGTGCCACTATCCCTGGAATTTGATAAGAGTTTAGAGGACGAATAATTGAACCAGCACCAGCTTTCAACCTGTTATCAAACATCAGGGTTTCTGGAAGATCCTTGCCCAGTCTCCTTCACAGAGCTGTCCAAGGAATCAAGAAAACATGGATTCTAAAGTCCCTTTCAGTACTTATTTTCTCTGAGCAGGGTTATTATGTAATCTGACTGATATTTTAGAGTGCAGGCTGACCTGGAAGGTAGAGAGACTAGAAGCAAGATCAGTCAGTCAGGAGGTTGATACAATGTCCTCATGAGATATAACAGCTAACTAAAAAAAAAAAAAAAAAAAAGCTAACTCAAGGTGATAAGGAATGAAAAAGAAAGCATGAAAACAAAACAGAGTGATTTTCCTCAGAGAACCAGCCTTTGAAATAGAATTACTAGATAAGATAGTTATATTACAAAATTTATTTGTTGTTTATCTGAAATTCTAATTTACCTAGTGTCCCAGAGTTTTTTGTTCTGTTTTCTCAATCTGGCGACATTACTTTGAAGGCATGTCTGAATGGACTGTGGCCTAACTTGGGGGCTTCCTGTCTAGACATGGGCCATCCATCTCTTTTCCAGCCAAGGCCAGCCCCTGTTCTCTGTCTCCAGCACAGGACCCAAGGACTTGACCTTTTTTCCTTTCCCCTTCAGCACTCACGTTGCTTTATCCCCTGGGCTTCCTTTACTGAAAGCCGGCTGTTGTTGCCCTAGCTACCCACTTCTTTGCTGCTTACTCCCAAAATAAGACCCCAGCCTCTCCTGAGAGTTTTATCTCTAATCACTAGAGGGAACAATACAGAGAAACAAACACAAAGAACAACAAAAAGTGTACTAGGTTTTAAAAGTTGCCGTGGTTTGGGTCTCAGGTTTGCAGCTGCTGACCACCACTCTCCCACAATGATTTAAACACCTTTATTCCTGAAGACAAAGTTGTCAATGAAAAAAATTAACCAACAGTCAATCTAAGAAAGACTGGAAACTTTTATTCGAACTCATCTAGGAATTGTAACGGAAAAGGCAATGGCACCCCACTCCAGCACTCTTGCCTGGAAAATCCCATGGACAGGGGAGCCTGGTGGGCTGCCGTCTATGGGGTCGCACAGAGTCCGACACGACTGAAGTGACTTGGCGGCGGCGGCAGCAGCAGCAGCAGGAATTGTAAGGTGGAGACAGTCTTTCAGAAAGCTCTGAGGACTGTTCCAAAGAGCTAAGTGGGAAGGCTAGAACTTATGTGATTTTTGACTAAGAGGTACAGTTTTAGCGCTTGTCTAACTATGGGAAGATGCAAGAAACTGAGTTCATAAAAGTTTCTCCTGAAAATTTGGAACTAGAGGCCAGGTCTCCCAGTTTTCCCAGAGCACAAAATACCTCATTCTTATCCTGAATTCCTTTCTGGATGTACTGTAGGTCACTGACCACAGTGGCTAATGACTTGATTCTTATAGAACTGGGTAGTGGGCAACATGGAGAAGGCAATGGCACCCCACTCCAGTACTCTTGCCTGGAAAATCCCATGGATGGAGGAGCCTGGTGGGCTACAGTCCATGGGGTCGCTAAGAGTCGGACACGACTGAACGACTTCACTTTGACTTTTCACTTTCATGCATTGGAGAAGGAAAATTGCAATTCACTCCAGTATTCTTGCCTGGAGAATCCCAGGGACAGCAGAGCCTGGTGGGCTGCCATCTATGGGGTTGCACAGAGTTGGACACGACTGAAGCGACTTAGTAGTAGTAGTAGTAGTAGTAGTAGTAGTAGCGGGCAACATCCTTTATTTTCCAGTCCTCTACAAAGGTGTGAATAGTTATGTTTTTTTCAGTAGTCATATATGGATGTGAGAGTTGGACCATAAAGAAGGCTGTTCATTCCCAGGTCAGGCAAGGAATCCATTGATGGGCCAGTCAGGGTGCTGTTACTGGACTAGGTCCCTGTTAACAGTATCCAAAAGCCTCTGGACCATCTGTCTTACTAGTCTGTTATGGCCTGGATAATGTTTCCCTCTTGTTTCTTTCATATCTAGAGTTATACTATACTATTTTTGATTTTTTTTTACAATTTTTTATCTTATAGAAGTATATATTTGGTCAATTGTTTCAAGTTGCCTAGCTGTCACTATTTTTATTGGCAGCTTAGTCACACATTTGGTAATGGAATAAACAATAATCTTGTAAAATAGGCAGGATACAAGATAGCTAGTAATATTAATTAGGTCATAAGTAAGCATTTAAGCTAAGCACTTTCACTAGGTCTCTCTGCAAGTCATCTGACTTAGTCTGTCCTGCTGCAATCGCTAGCTTTAAGGGAATGATATATTGGTACTGCACATAAAGTTTACCAAAGATATCTGCAGGTACAAGGTGAGTAGTGAGTCATCCTGATGCCTTACAGGACTGAGAAAGAAATGTAATCTTCTAAGGAGTTACAAGGCTGGTGTTAGAAGACAAAAAATTTACGGTTGAGCAGCTATTTCTGACATGGTAAAGATCTGGTTAACTCATAATGCAGACACACACTGAACACAAGAGGGAAGAGAAGAGGCCCACAGGACTTCCCTGGTGTCCAGCAGTTAAGACTTTGTGCTCCCACTGCAGAGGGTACCAGTTTGGTTCCTGGTCAGAGAACTAAAGTGAAAGTGTTAGGTGCTCAGTCATGTCCAACTCTTTAGAACCCCATGGACTGTAGCCCACCAGGCTCCTCTGTCCATGTGCATGGAATTCTCCAGGCAAGAACACTGGAGGGGGTAGCCATTCCCTCCTCAGGGATCTTCCTGACCCAGGGATCAAACCCATGGCTCCTACATCTCCTGTATTGGCAGGCAGACTCTTTACCACTAGCACCACTGGGAGACACATGACTGTAAGAGTTGGACCATAAAGAAGGTTGAGTGCTGAAGAAAAGACGTTTTTGAATTGTAGTGCTAGAAAAGACACTTGAGAGTCCTTTGGACTGCCAAGAGATCAAACCAGTCCATCCTAAAGGAAATCAACCTTGAATATTCATTGGAAGGACTGATGCTAAAGTCGAATCTCCAATACTTTGGCCGCCTGATGCAAAGAGCTAACTCACTGGACACTGACGCTGAAAAAGACTGAAGACAAAAGGAGAAGGGGGCGGCAGAAGACGAGATGGTTAAATAGCATCACCAACTCAATGGACATGAATCTGAGCAAATTCCAAGAAATACTGAAGGACAGAGGAGCCTGTGCTTTAGACCATGGGGTCACACAGAGTCAGACAGGACTGAGTAACAACAGTAACAGGGAACTAAAATCTGGCATGCCGTGAGATGTGGACAAAAAAAGACTTTCGGGATCTTAGTTCCTAGGCCAGGGATTAAACCCAGGTCCTTGGCAGTGAAAGCACACAGTCCTAACCACTGTACCACCAGGGAATTCCCAAGCAGTTTTCTTGACTTAAAATAGGAACTTCATCAAATCTCAAGAATGAATATTTTGATGCCCATTTTTTTGTGAGCCACTGGAACACATTAGGATTTTAGAGACAGAAGGCTGTGCCTCTTGTTGAGAGTTCAACAAGAGATGTAAACTCTCTGGAAAGCCATGAAAAAGAAAAGTAAGGAAACTTTTTGAAGGTAGAAAAAAATAAAAATATGGAAACATGCAGGTTAAATTTTTTTCCCTGCGGCAAAATATATATATTACATAAAAATTAGCACTTTAATAATTTTTAAGTGTAAGGTTCAGTGGCATTGAATAAACTCACATTATGGTGAAACTACCACCACTACTCATCTCTAGAACTAAAAGCTATGGCCAACCTAGACAGCATATTAAAAAGCAGAGACATTACTTTGCCAACAAAGGTCTGTCTAGTCAAAGCTATGGCTTTTCCAGTGGTCATGTATGGATGTGACAGTTGGGCCATAAAGAAGGCTGGGCTCCAAAGAATTGATGTGCTTTTGAACTGTGGTGTTGGAGAAGACTCTTGAGAGTCCCTTGGACTGCAAGGAGATCAAACCAGTCAATCTTAAAGGAAATCAATCCTGAACATTCATTGGAAGGACTAACGCTGAAGCTCCAATACTTTGGCCACCTGATGCAGAGTTGACTCATTAGGAAAGACCCTGATGCTGGGAACGATTGAAGCAGGAGAAGGGGACAACAGAGGATGAGATGGTTGGATGGCATCACTGACTCAATGTACATGAGTATGAGCAAGCTCCAGGACATGGTAAAGGACAGGGAAGCCTGGCATACTGCAGTCCATGGGGTCACAAAGAGTCGCACACGACTGAGCGACTGAACAACAACAAATACTGAAGCTGTATCTGTTGAGCAACATATCCCCATTCCCCTCAGTCCCTGACACTGTTCTGATAAACAAAACCACATTTTAGCTCCATAAATCTGACTGCTGTAGGTACTTCATATAAGCAGCACTATTAAATATTTGACCTTCTGTGTCTGGCTTATCTCACTTAGCATAATGTCTTCACGTTAACTCATATCATAGCACACATCAGAATTTCATTCCTTCTTAAGGGTGAATAATATTCAGATTCAGTTTTGTATATGTTTTAGTGCCATTAAAAATACCCTTAAATTTAGAAATATACGATGACTATCATTTGGATTTCCCACAAAATTAACATGGGAAAGCTATGTATAGGGTATGTAAGCAATTATTTTTCAACTTTGGAGAAAACAAAAAGTACTACCCCTAAGACGGTTCCTTTGGACTTTCCTGGTGGCTCAGACGGTAAAGCGTCTGCCTACAATGTGGGAGACCAGGGTTCAATCCCTGAGTCGGGAAGATCTCCAAGAGAAGTAAATGGCAACTCAGTCCAGTATTCTTGCCTGGAAAATCCCATGGACGGAAGAGCCTGGTAGGCTACAGTCCATTGGGTCGCAAAGAGACACGACCGCGCGACTTCACTTTCACTTTCAGCTATTGAAGTCTGGAAATTTTCTCCACCAGGCATGTCAAAGCCTACAAAGAACTACAACTCCCATTAGCTCTAGGTTCTGTCCCTTCGCTTCTCTCCGTCCCGCCCCGCCTCTCTGGCTCCAGAGACTGCATTTCCCAGAAACCCCTGGCAGGGTCGCAGCCGGCACTCCCCAGGCGCCCCCTGGCGGCTCTTTGGCGCGGCTTAAGTTCCCGGCGGCCTTCGCGGCAGGTTCCGGGCGTAAGGGTAGTTCGTGATGGCGGGGGCTGGTTCCGCCGCTGTGTCCGGTGCAGGGACGCCCGTGGCGGGGCCCGCAGGCCGCGACCTCTTCGCCGAGGGGCTTCTCGAGTTCCTGAGACCGGCTGTGCAGCAGCTTGACTCTCACGTCCACGCCGTCAGGTGCCCTGGAGGGCAGGTTGGGGCGGGGCCTCTCCTTGATTTGGCTTTTTAGGGGCGGGACCAAGGAAGGGCGGAGGCAAGATGAGTTCGCTGGCGTTCTGGTGGGACTAGAAGTGGGGAAACAGATTGGAGGCGGGGCCGACTGGCGGGGTGCGTGCAGGTGGAGGCCGAAGCTGGCTTCTCTGAGCTCTTGGGAAACACACAGGGGAGATTTTTTATTCCATTAACTGACCGTGTAGGCCTTGTACCTCTTTGCAGGGAGAGCCAAGTAGAGCTCCGGGAACAAATTGACAACCTAGCCACCGGTAAGCATCCCTGTATACCCAGGATCCTACTACTGACTTCAGTACGTTGTTTTGCAAACGTCTTGGGCTCGGTTTCTCCCACTTGCTTTTAGGGCTGCTGACTGACTCCTAAGTTTCTAGAGACAGTATCTCTGTGGTAGAGTGTTTTCCATAACATTTACTAGCTTACTTGTCCCAAGAACAAGGCCATTAGATGTTTAGTTGCCTCTTCCTTCCGTCTCCCAGAACTGTGCCGTATCAATGAGGACCAGAAAGTGGCCCTGGATCTCGACCCCTATGTGAAGAAGCTCCTTAATGCCCGACGACGAGTCGTCTTGGTCAATAACATCCTACAGAACGCCCAGGTAAAAGAGTTTGCTACCAACAGTAATTCAAGTTACTTTCTGATTTTCAAAAGGTGTCATGAAGTCCCCAACACAATCAAAGTCACCGTCATTTTTAGTCTTTGGGGAAAGGGAGTTGTCAACTAAAACTTACTGTTCTTAACCTTGAGATGAAGCAAGCCTAAGATGTCTTCCAGCACCTAGTTGACAGCGAGCTCTAAACCCTTGACAAGGCAGTTACCTGATTCCAAACCTTGTTTTGTAGGAACGGCTGAGAAGGCTAAACCACAGCGTGGCCAAGGAAACAGCCCGAAGGAGAGCAATGTTGGATTCAGGAGTATACCCCTCTGGTCCCCAAGCAAGTAACAGGCCAGAAGAGGGCCCATGGCCACAGTGTAGCACGACTACTATTCCCCAGCCGCCTGTCTCCTCTAGGACTCCCTGTAGGTGTTGGGACATCAAAAAGGCAGCCCTGTGGTTTGAAACACTTCAGAGTCTTACCCATTTATGTGGGGCCCAAAGAAACCTGTGTACAGCAGGACTCAGGATCCCAAAGGATTTATTATGGCTCTTACTTCCAGGAATGAGTTGAGGCTTCCGCATTTTTTTTTCTAAGCTGTGTCAAGGCCCACTTCCTGTACCATCTCTGAGCCTCATTAACAAGGGAGGGTCTTCCTGTTACATGCCAGGTCATTGGACCTCAGCAGAATGTCCTCTGTGACTTCCAATTTTCCTTTGTTTACACTAAGGATTGAGAGGAAAGGACAGGCAAAGTCAAGGTGTATGACCCATTTACTCCCTTTTGTTGACTGCACTGGCTTGACTACTATAGCATTGTTACTAGAAATATTTCATGCAATAAATGCTTAAATGGTATTCCAGTTTACTCTGGTATATGGAAGTGTTCCAAGAGTCTTCTACATTAATTCAAATATAACTTCAAATTGAGATCTAGCATTCACAATGAAAAAACTCAAGTATCACTTTCAGTGAAGAGTTCAGAAAGTAAATGGAAGCCAAACGATTGCCAGATGCCAAGGAAAAACAGTACCAATAGCCCTACTAGGAAGTACTTTAATCTTTTTTCTTAGAAAAAAAAAATCCAAACACAGTTCACAACATTTCAACAAAGTACTGGCTGAGAGAGGTTTCAGGAGCTGGGGATTCTAGAATATTAGGAAGAAAAGTTGGTATCTTGCTTCACTGTAGATGGATGACACAGGTCATAAACGGAGACTTCTGATTACTAAGACAGTTTCAGAACCCAGTGGAATGACACTTCCTTCTAGAGAGTCTTTCTTTAAAAATCTTCCTTCCTGTCTCCCTTACTCCCTCAGAAATGCCACCACATAAAGCCTAGTAGCAGTCAGCTCGGCTCCAGTCTTCCCCTTGGGTAAAAAAGGGGAGGTGAAGAGATACGGAGGTCACTCCTGAGTCTCCATGCTTTCCTCTTCCTCTCCTTGAGGTGGCTCTTCTGTATTCTCCTCCTCTTCCTCTCCTTCCTTCTTCTCTGGTGGCTTCTCATAAGCCTTTTCTGAAGGTGTCACTATCACTCCATCCCAGGTAGATATTTCAGAAGCAAGATCTATAAGACAAAAAAGGTGACTTCAGACAAGCAGCCCAACATCCAAGTCATGACCTATGCAGTGGAAACATGGCAAGCACTGAGCAGAGTGACTCTGTAGACCACAGAGCCTCATAATGAACCCCTGCCCCACAGTGGCCACTCACAGCTGGCATCACCCTCCTGGCCAAGGATCTTCCTAAAGCCACCATGTGAGAGGATTCGGACCAGAGTCTGAGCCGTGTAGCAGACCATATCCTGAGGGAGAGCAAAGTAAGAGTAAATTAGCAAGGAGAATCAAAATACCTTCTCATTTTCATGAAAGATGAAGAAATCTTTTTTAATTTCAAAACCAAAATTTGTGAGAACCCCCAAATCTCTGACCACTAAGATCACATTTCCTTTGCTTTCTGACACGGGATATTCAAGAGGGGGGCACAATGGACCATTTCAGAGCTGCACCAATACCTGCTGTTCCAGAGTCATGACTGTGTGTACTCTGAAGTTGCCACTCTCACAGGGGTCTGTGATACCCACCGACCCTGGCAGGAACAGTCCCGCAGCCAGAATCTGCAAGCATCGTCTGAAACATGGAGAGGTATTAGAAGAACACACAAGACAACTTAGTCAAACCCCAACCCCAAAGCAGCATGCTGTACCTGTATGCCACATTTAGGGCCAAAGGCTGTCTGGTGGGGTTGTTCATCACGGCATAGTGTCCCTACAAGAAAATCTGGTAAGTGTGCCATAAAGTGGCAATTCTATCTTCAAACAAAACTTTAAACCATCATGAAGAAAACTTTCATGTTCAAGAAGCAGTTTTGAAATGACTGCTCATTCAGTAATTTCTCTCCTTTACCACATTAATGACAACAGTAATGAAAAAGATAAAGGAGCAGTAATAACTACCCATTTAATTGAATACTCCAAAAGCCCAAGAAATAATAAACATTGAATCTTTATTGGATTTCTTGTCCACTAATGAGATTTCTTTTTTTGGGTCCCTCCATTCCTCCAAGATTTCATTTTATTTATTTTTTTTACTGGGTTGGCTGGTTTAAAGATTATGTCAGCATGCCTTTGTGTGGTGTGTTGTGCTCAGTGGTGTCTGACTGTTTGCGACCCCATGGACTGTAGCCTGCCAGGCTCCTCTGTCCATGGGATTTCCCAGGCACTGATATTGGAGTGAGTAACATGCCCTCCTCCAGAGGATCTTCCCAAATCAGGGATTGAACCATGTCTCCTTCATTGGCAGGCAGATTCTTTACCACTGTGCCAAGATTTCTTTTAATCTGTACCAAAGTTTCATTTTATGGTAGATTTCAGACTAAACTACTGATTCATAGTGTGGATCAGGAATTCCAGTTGCCCTTCATTACTTACAAGTAGGTCAAGTATCCAAGGAGTGAGGGGCTCAAAGCCAGGAAAACGGATCCTCAGGTCCTTCAGCAGTCTGATGAGAACTTTAACTCTGAAGATAAGAGGCACCAGGAATTAAAAGCAGTAACAGATGATGAAACAAATCAGTAAATATAGCGAAAAGAAAACAGACCCACAGATACAGAGAACAAGCTAGTGGTTATGAACGGGGAGAGAGAAGGGAAAGGGGCACAATAGGGGCCATGGGATTAAGAGGCGCAAACTACTACATATAAAATAAATGTTACAGGATACACTGTACAAGATGGGCATTCTATAACCTTTAAAACTTAAAGCAATAAGATTTTACTTCCATACCTAAGGCACAGAGCTGAAGCTATTGCCAGAATTATTCCCTTCTTTCCCTCAACCTAAGGTGCTTGAAGTGAAGTGAAAGTCACTGACTCATGTCTGACTGTGCAACACCATGGACCATATAGTCCATGGAGTTCTCCAGGTCAGAATACTGGAGTGGGTACCCATTCCCTTCTCTAGGGGATCTTCCCAACCCAGGAATCGAACTGGGGTCTCCTGCATTGCAGTCAGATTCTTTACCAGTTGAGCTACCAAGTACTTCAAGTAAAAAAAAAAAAAAAAAAAAAAAATCAAAATCTAGACAGAGAATCAGTCAAAAACAGTTTTCAGAGAAAGACTGGGTTATGAGGCTGTTCAATGTAGTTAGAAGGATTAGGGTATATCACCACTCAAATAGGGAGGGACTCACGTGGACTGAGAAGCATTTTCCTCAAACCAGCGGGCATGTTGATGGCTGCTAAGGCACTCTGTAACACCTTGATATCCACTAGAAGACAAGCATGACATCCACAAAGATGAAACACTCCGATTACTGAGCAAGCAATTCAATTCCACTGCCACGCTCCAAGAACTCAGAAGGAAGACAGGATAACTTAGTAATCCCTTGAACTAATCCCCATGTCCCCAGATCAGCAAATCCCCAAATCACTGTTCCTCCCCTAAACCAGATTTGGAAGCATGAAAGAGCCCCCATTTTCTCCAAAAGCCTACCCCCTCCATAAATATTTCCTCAGTCCTTTTTCTTAAGTCCTCAAACTGCTTTCTTAGCCTGGCTGTTTTTGACAATTTCATTAGCAAGCTGATAAAACTGCTTCCAAATTACAAAGGAAGACAGCAAAGTTAGGGGGTAAACTTGGGTCCCCAAAAGGTCTTATGTGGAACAGCAACAAATGAAGTAAATTTAATAGCACTTTATACCACATTTTGAATTTCCCCCAAATTTCACAGCAAAGGAATAAAAGGACTAACAGTGGAGTTCTGGGTCCAGTTTTCGGAGATTTGGTGGCACTGTTGTAATGAGAATCTTCACTGTAGCATCAGAAGAGCTGATTTCAAAGCCAGTTTCATTGGTCAGCATGGTCAAAACTGAAAGAAGAAAAATCAGAAGTTGCACTCACATTTCCATTAGATGATCAAAGGTAAATCCAGGATGAGGGTAAGGGAATAGATATTTTATTTATCTATTGATTTATCTAACAGATCTATCTATCTGTTGTTATTTGTTATTTACTTGGCTACGGAATCTTAGTTCCCCAACCAGGGATTGAACCTATGCCCCTTGCACTGGTAGTGTAAAATCTTAACAACTGGATCACTAGGGAAGTCCCAGTTTTTAAAAAAACAACAACAGTCCAGAGTCAGAATTGAGAACACAGAATTTTAAAAGCAAGGGAAATCAACTAGATTTGGAATGCTGGTGATCTCCGCTAGCAACTTCCCAACATAAAACTCTGCACTCACTCTTCCTTCAGCCTGACCTGACTTTGTTAAATGTACTTATAATTATAAACCTGGCTTCTATGACCACTGTATTACATGTTCAGCAACAGACTCAAACCTTCAGAAGGATCCTGTGCTCTTAGGCTCTCCACAACCTTGTTTCCTAGTGCAGCAACAGCTTCCACTAGATTGAAAGAGAAAAGGAGATAATGAAGATTATAATTATTTTAGTAGACTTTCTATGTCTCAAAGCTACTCTGCACTCTGATTCCTGCAGAGCAACGACAAGCAACTGAATGCATACTTTTGCAAGGGGAAGCTTGTAAAAACAGAGAAACTGAAGGCTCGATGACACCTCCTCCTTTACATACACTTTTTTTCCACAGTAGGGATTTTTATCAGTGGGACTAATGCCATTTTGGCCTGGATAATTCTTTGTTTGGGGCTGGGAGGTAGGGTCTGTCTTGTCCACTGCAGGATGCTTAGCAGCAACACTGGCCTCTACCAGAAGACATTAGCCTCAAACATCTCCAGACACTGCCGAATATCCCCTGGGGAGCAAAGTCTCTCCTGCAGTAACTGGTCATACATTCTTTCACATACAGCACACCATTTAGATCCCTGTGCCTTGAATCCAACTGCTACATTCTGCTGCTGTGGCCAAAGAGGCACACTCACATGTTGGCAAAATCTTTAGGATCACCACCAAGTCAGCCACATTGTGTCCTGTAGTCATCGTTCCCTTTTTATATGATCCAACTTGTCGGACTTCTTCAATTTGCTGTTGGAAGAGGGATTTAAGAAAGAAAAAACAAAACTTAGAAGCTTATTACCCAGATTTGGAAGTAGCAGAATTCAAATCATATTCCAAAATGAGCAATGAAAAGCCTGATTCATTACGGCTAGCTGAGAGCAATGATGAGAGTCTGGTCCCTAAGACCAGCACTACAGAGGAATTTCACTGTACTTTCTCATTCCAAGAGTGGCTTTGAATAAGCATCTGAAGAATCAAGCAACAGGAACCAAGGAAACTTTCACACTACCATGGCTTCCTCTCGTAGGACTAAATCTTCAAAAACTCACCACTTCAAAGGTCCCTGGAGCCACAATCAAATTGTCAATCACATTGTTTATTTTTGTCACCAGGGAAAGGATAGAGGCCTGAAAGACAGCAGGAAATAAAAATACCCTCAGGTGAAATACCAAGCAACTTTTCATCAAGTTTGACTATTTCCCTAATTCCTTCAATAGGAGATGAATCAACACCTACAGGATTCTGAGAGCACCCTGACCCTCCCAGCCTTGAATATGCCAGAAGAAAAAACTTTGATCACAAAGACAGATTCCCCAATAATAATATGAATGCACATGTAATCTATTTATACATTCACCTGATGCTCTCCCTTTACCCACAATGAAAAATAAGAATAATTAAACCTATGGAGTTAAGGCTCTGATAACAGTAACCTCACCAAGTGGCTATTTACTTCTGTAGCTTCCTTCATGAAATCTCAGGAAGAAAACCAATAGAATATACCTGTTCAGCAGAATTAGGAGCAAGGTCCTGATTCCTCTTTAGCAAGGCCTCACTGAAGGAAGTTTCATCAGGTGCTGGCTTGACCCGGGGAAAGGCCATTTCACACTAAACAAGAAATAAACTACTATATACTACTTACCAAAAATAATATACAACAGATTTTTCTGTTGCCACAACACAAAAAAAGAGACAATTCTACACCACTTATGCTCTCGAAACCCTAATATTAACAGATAAGGCAGTGATACAATTAACTGTTCAGAACAAAGATTATAATCATGTTACTGTCAGTTGTAATGAAGGAACTGTCTTCCCCACCCAGGTTACACTATTTTTGTATGTAAAGCAACACAAATGACTCAAACCCTCCCTTTTTCTACTCCAACTACCATATGACTTCATTAACAGGAAGACACCAGGTTCCAAGAAACAACAATTGAATAGTGGCCAAAGTTTAGTTAAGTTGCTGAGTCGTGTTCAACTCTTTGTGACCCCATGGACTGTAGCCCACCAGGCTCCTCCATCCATGGGATTCTCCAGGCAAGAATACTGGAGTGGGTTGCCATTTCCTTCTCCAGGGGATCTTCCCCATCCAGGGATTGAACCCAAGTCTCCTGCATTAGAGGCAGATACTTTAACCTCTTAGCCACCAGGGAAGAGCCAAGGTACTCACCAAATAGAAGTCAAATGGAATATGTGGCACAAAGGGCCTAAACCTAAAAAGCGGAAAAACAATCCAGATTACTCACCACATAAATCAAACTGACTTTACATAATGGGGCCAACTCATTTATCAAGAGAGCATGAGAAGAATACTTCTAAACTACAGCTGGATCTCAACAAAGCAGGTAAGATTACTCCACTCCTATCTAGATGACTTGAAACGGAAACCAACGGGCACAGATGCTAAAAACTGGCACTCACCCTCCTCCTGGGCCTCCTCTGGAACCAAAGCGCCCGCCACGACCTCGGCCTCTGTCACCCCTAGAAATGCATTATTAAAATATTTTAACTTTCTTTTCACCTCATTGAAGCAATCTCCTCGATACCGGCCGTATGATTTCAAGTTAACCTACCTTTATTGCTCTGCACTTCCCTTTGGAAGCCTAAGAATCCCACTCTCACTTACACTTCTGCACCTTCCAAATGTCCAGCCTCACTCCCAATGACTGGATAACTGAATCACATCAAACTACATTAAATACTGATGAGACTCAGAGATCCCTACAAGAAACATCCCATAATCGCCTGGTCCCGCCAACCCTAATACTTCGCAGACTAATGTGACTGCTTATTTATTCGTTCATGTAGTAAAAGCATCTATCAGGCGTCTCGTGTATGTCAAGTGCCCGGCATTGAGGATGAATGAGACACGTTCCAGCCGTCTCAGTCTAAATAGGAGGTGTGGAGCTGCTCCTCCTGGAACCTGAGGACACCCTCTCATCTGAACCCCCAAGAGAGCGAATAGTCGAAACCGCCTCTCGACTCCTGGGCCCCACCCCCCATCCCCGGCCAAGTTTCCCCGCCTCCACTGGCCCCAACCTCCCCTTCTCCTAGAGCCGGAGTTCTTTGTTTCCATGCAACCCCCAGGTACATGGCCCTTTCCAGTCCGCCGACTCCTTTCGGACCAACTTCCTAAAGTGTTCGGTCTAATACCTGAAACCTCTCCAGAGCACCCCACAAACCTTACCTCATGGCGTCCTAGATTCCGAACAATGGAGGCCACACCAACCGCCCCTTTCCTCTGGGGAGCCGACAACTGGAGAGGCAGCTTGCCGGCGTGTCCCAACAAACTCCAGCGCGATTGGCTCCCGCCGTACTCCGCTGCTTGTGCCTATTGGTTTGCTGTGGCAAACCGGTTTATTGAGCCAATGAAAAGGGCCTGCTATGTCAGTAACTAGCCAATAAGAAAGGGTTAGACGTTAACACCCTTTTGCAGACACTAGAGAGCGCTGTGTAGTTAGGATGGCTGATATCCAAAAACCTTTCTATATGATTCTTGGGAAGCTGAAAACTGCGACAGCAGAGTGGCGCAGCGGAAGCGTGCTGGGCCCATAACCCAGAGGTCGATGGATCGAAACCATCCTCTGCTAGTGGTGTTTTTACTTTTTTTCTCGGGACAGTTTTTCTGTTTTAAATTTCTTCAGTAAATGTAACTACCGTAACCCTACTTTTTTTCTCTCAAAAAAAAAAAGCAGCCTTTAAAAGCTGTTTTTGCCATCAGCGAGTGAAATGGAAAAGGCAAGCGAAATCATGCAGGAAGGGATTTTGGGTGACTGTGAACACTACAAGTCTGGATGTGGTTCACAGAGGCTGAAGCAGAAGAAACGGATATGAGTATGTATGTTGATTGACTCAGAGAGGGAAAGTACTGATGGTGAGGAACTAGAAGGGAAACTAAGACAGCTTTTGGAAAGAGAGCTCAGAAAAGGAGGGCAAGGGAAGCGACAGGCGAGAAGGACCAGACCTCTGCCATTTTTTGTCATTTCCTCTCATTTCCTCATTCTACAACCTCTCTGGCGGATTCCACCTTTAAGCAAAGTTTCACAGCCACGTATATGGATATACTGTGGTTGCATTTACATAAATTCATATTCAGTTCAGTTCACTTCAGTCGCTCAGTCGTGTCCGACCCTTTGCGACCCCATGAATCGCAGCATGCCAGGCCTCCCTGTCCATCACCAACTCCCGGAGTTCATTTAGACTCACGTCCATCGAGTCGGTGATGCCATCCAGCCATCTCATCCTCTGTCGTCCCCTTCTCCTCCTGCCCCCAATCCTTCCCAACATCAGTCTTTTCCAATCAATGAGTCAACTCTTCGCATGAGGTGGCCAAAGTACTGGAGTTTCAGCTTTAGCATCATTTCTTCCAAAGAAATCCCAGGGTTGATCTTCTTCGGAATGGACTAGTTGGATCTCCTTGCAGTCCAAGGGACTCTCAAGAGTCTTCTCCAACACTACAGTTTAAATGCATCAATTCTTCGGTGCTCAGCTTTCTTCAGTCCAACTCTCGCATCCATACATGCTGCTGCTGCTGCTGCTGCTGCTGCTAAGTCGCTTCAGTCGTGTCCGATTCTGTGCGACCACGTAGATGGCAGCCCACCAGGCTCCGCCGTCCCTGGGATTCTCCAGGCAAGAACACTGGAGTGGGTTGCCATTTCCTTCTCCAGTGCATGACAGTGAAAAGTGAAAGTGAATTCGCTCAGTCGTGTCCGACTCTTAGCGACCCCATGGACTGCAGCCCACCAGACTCCTCCGTCCATGGGATGACCACTGGAGAAACCATAGCCTTGACTAAACGGACCTTTGTTGGCAAAGTCATGTCTCTGCTTTTCAATATGCTATCTAGGTTGGTCATAACTTTTCTTCCAAGGTGCTTTCTGTCCTTCCTATAATCCTGTTTGTCCTCCTTGCCTTCTTTTGCATTGATTACTGTTTATTATTCCTTCCCTGCTTCTGTCAATTGAGAGTTCCCACTCTTTTTCTACATTTCTAGTGGTTATCCTAAAAATTATGACGTACCTCCTCGACTGTCAAAGTCTAGTTTTATAAAATCTTTTCCCTCCTCGAGAAAAATGCAAGAATAATTTAATTCTTTTTTACCACCATCACTCCCTCCAGGATTGTATATATTGTTGTGTAACCCTTTTAAGTACTATATTGGTGTATTATTTACTACAGCAGAGTGCACAGATCTTAAGTCTACAGCTTGATTAATTTTGAGTAATATATTTTTCCCAGGTAACCACCACATGATGAACATAAAACATTTTTATCATCTCGAAAAATTCACTGATACCCTTTTGCCCTTCTCCTAGAGGCAATCGCTATTCTAATTTCTATTATCAGAGATTATTTTTGTCTCTTGTTCACAAAAAAGGGCTCACATCCTATGTACTCTTTTTTTTTTTTTTTTGGTCTAGCTTCTTTTGTTTGACCCATTTTAAAATTCTTCTGAAGTTTTGCATCTGTCAGCAATTTGTTCCCTTTTATTATGAGTCACATTCCATTGCATAAATATTCCAAAGTTTGTTTATCCATTCTCCTGTGTTGAATACAGGACCTCTGGCTGGCTGAGACACAGGCTAATAGATTTGGGTTGTCTCCAGTTTGAAGCCTTTAGGAATAAAGCTGCTATGACCATTTTTGTACAAGATTCTTGTGAGATGCAATTGTTCCTATTGGGTAAGTGTAGGTGTATATGTTTACAGAATTTAAATTCCATATATATTTTCAATCCCATAAGACATTAATGCTTACTAAGACAGTGGTCACTGAGATTTACCATTTTTTAAGCTCTTTATTCCTTCCTGTATCCACAACACTATGGAATAATACTCCTTGAGAATTAGTGCCCTTCTGCTGGTGGCTAACTTTCTTGTTTTCAGCTTCTCTGAATACATCTTTATTTCACCTTTGTTTTTGAAGGAAATTTTCTCTAGATATGTAATTCTAAACTGGAAGTCATTTTCTTTCAGCACATTTACAATGTTATTTTACTATTTATGTCTTCCATTTTTGCTGTGAAAAAAGAGCTGTTAGTCAAATGATTGCTCTTCTGAGAGTAACCAATCCTCTTTTTTCTGATTGTCTTTAAAGATTTTAAAGATTGCGGGAGAAATATCAATAACCTCAGATATGCAGATGACCCCACTCTAATGGCAGAAAATGAAGAGGAACTAAAGAGCCTCTAGATGAAGGTGAAAGAGGTGAAAAAGCTGGCTTAAAACTCAACATTCAGAAAACAAAGATCATGGCATCTGGTCATGGAAACAGTGGCAGATTTTATTTTCTTGGGCTCCAAAATGACTGGGGACAGTGACTGCAATTATGAAATTAAAAGACACTTGCTCCTTGGAAGGGAAACTATAACAAACCCTGACAGCATTTTAAAAACCAGAGAATCACTTTGCTGACAAAGGTCCCTACAGTCAAAGCTATGGTTTTTCCAGTAGTCACATGAATTTAACAGTTGGATCATAAAGAAGGCTGAGCACCAAAGAATAGGCGATTTCAAATTGTGCTGCTGGAGAAGACTCTTGAGAGTCCATTTGGACTGCAAGGGGATCAAGCCAGTCAATCCTAAAGGAAATTAATGTTGAATACTCATTGGAACGACTGAAACTGATGAAGTTGAAGTTCCAATATTTTAGCCTCCTGATGTGGAGATCAGACTCATTGGAAAAGTCCCTGATGCTGGGAAAGATTGAAGGCAAAAGGAGAAGAGGGAAGCAAAGGATGAGGTGGTCAGATAGCATCACTGACTCAGTGGACATGAATTTGAGCAGGAGAGAGTGAAGGACAGGGAAGCCTGGAGTGCTGCAGTTCATGGGGCAGTTCATGGGGTTGTGAAGAGTTGGACATGAGTTAGTGACTGAACAACAATCACAGTGTCACACAGTAACTAATTTGGTTTAGATTTAAAAGTAAGACCAAGACTTTTTCAATTACACTCTCACATCCAGAAAATTGTATCATAAATATTTTCACTTATTTAAGTGATGCCAGGTACTCACTAATGGATTTAACTGATCCTAGTACCATAATCAGTGACGGACTAGGAAGCCTGGAGTTTGCAGCCCACGGAGTCGCAAAGAGTCGGACATGAGTCGCTCATTGAAAAAGACCCTGATGCTAGGAAAGATTGAAGCAGGAGAAGGTGGGGACAAAGGATGAGATGGTTGGATAGCATCATCGACTCAAGGACCGTGAGTTCGAGCAAACTATAGGAGACAGTGAAGAAGAGGGAAGCCTGGCGTGCAGCAGTCTGTGGGGTCACAAGAAGGCAGACACGACTGAGAGACAAATCCTTCATTTCCTGCAGTTTCACTCTGATGGTTCCAGGTTTGTATTATTCTTTTTAATCGTGAGATTTGTTGAGCTTCTTGAATCTGTGGCTTGATGTACATATTTTTTTAAGTTTCTCAGCCACTGTCTCTTTAAATATTGCTTCTGCCCAATTACTTCCCTCCCTCCTTGGCTCCAAATAAAGGAGAACCAGACTTTCTCATGATCTCTCTTAGATCTGCAGCCTCCTTTTTTTCCCCTCTAACCTCCTCTTTTATATTTTTCATTCCTTTTTGTCCATGCTTCGTTCTCAGTGGTTTCTTCTATGCTTTCTTCCAATTCATTACTTACTCCTCACTTGAGTCTAACTTGCTCTTAAACCCATCAATTGGTTCTTAATGTTGGGCTTTTGACTATTTCAAGACTAGATTTCTGTTCACTTCTGGTTTCCCCTACTCCTGGGTTTCCCCTAAGAGTGCAGCCTTTCAGGACCCTAACCCTAAATAGGAAGATGGTTTCCCCGGGTGATCATCTTTGGGGACATTTGGACTCCAGCTTTTGTCTCACTTGCCCCATGTAGCCTATTTTCTGCCACCAATTTTGGATCCGGAAATGACTCCAGGGGGAAAAACTTCCCACGGCTGATCTCCTGCTTTCCTGTCTTTTCATGCTCTCACTGCCTTCCTAGACTGTTGATTTTCAACAGCATTTCATCTACCATTTTTTAGTTATCTTCAGCTCAGCTTGAGGGTTGGACAAATTATTTAAGCCACTGTGGGTAAAAGGGAAGCTCAATGACTAAGTTAGATTTCTAGTCTAGTTCTCCTGAGTTCCAGTTCTACTATTCATTGGCTTATTGGATACCTCCACTTGGGTACAGGCACCTCAAAACCAATAAACTAAAATTTTTATCTTCCCCTCCACAACTTTTCAGCTTCTCAACTAATGGGTCAGTGTTACCTAGACTTCAGTTATTTGTATGCTGTCTTCTTTTCCTGAATTCCATCTGGTTCTACTTCTATTGCCCTATAACGAACAAGACCACATTATACATTTCAAATTTTGTTGAAAGGGTAGATCTCATGTTAGGTGTTCTTACACACACACACACACACACACACACACACACTCACACACACACACAAAAGGACACAAGGACATTTTTGGAGGTGATGAAAATGTGTATTACTTTGATGTTGTGGTGGTGATGGTTTCACGTCCAAGCTCACCAAATCGTAATATATGTTACAAATGTACAGTTTATGGTATAACAGATATACTTCAATAAAACTGTTTTTTTTTCCCTATCTGCTATCTACCTCTATAGCTTCTGGAGTCCTCCTTTTAGGACAAAGACATTATGCCTGTCGCACAAAGCTTGCATTATCTGTCCTCTGCAGCCTTTTCTTGCCTCTCCTCCCCAGTCACTCTTACACCCATATACCTTACATCTTAGATCAGGGTTGAAAACACACACTAGTGCTGCAGCCAATGATGCAAATGAGTCAACATGGTGTATAGGAACTGTGATAAGCTAGACTCACCTCAAAGAAATATTGGATGCTTGGTTTCAGATGATTGTTCACAGAGAGATGCACCAGCTCACCAATATTTTAAGACAAGTCAGAAGTCTAAATATTCATGTGCCACCTGCTGATATAAAAATGTGAGCCAATTAAATTACACACACATACACGAGTGTGTGTGTGTGTGTGTAATTTAATTGGCCCACATTCTTGGTCAATTCCAAGAGAGAGAGAGAACAGGTGAGACAAAACAGGCCTGCCATCTAAAGTTGGTCTATGGGCTAGTGTTTGCTCTAGACCACAACAATATTCAAAATTTTCTAAATATGTAGGAAACATACTTCAATATTCTGTTCTCTCTGTACAGAATAACTTTCTCATCCTCCCAACCCCTTCATGGATCACAGGCTTGTCGTGGTGAAGGGCCTTGTGTAACTCGGGGAAGCTATGAGACATGCTGTGCAGGGCCACCCAAGACGGACGGGTCATAGTGAAGAGTTCTGACAAAATGTGGTCCACCGGAGGAGGAAATGGCAACCCCTTTCAGTATTCTTGTTGCAAGAACCTCATGGGCAGTATGAATAGGCAAAATGATATGACACTGGAAGATGAGCTTCCGAAGTCAAAGTTGTACAGTATGCTACTGAGAAGAGTGGAGGGCAATTACTAACTGCTCCAGAAGGAACGCAGCAACAGGGCCAAAGTGGAAACGACACTCATTTGTGGATGTGTCTGGTGGTGAAAGTAAAGTCTGATGCTGTAAAGAACAATATTGCATAGGAACCTGGAATGTAGGTCCATGAATCAAGGTAAACTGGATGTCGAGATGGCAGGAGACAGCAAGACTGAACACTGACATCTCAGGAATCAGTGAACTAAAATGGATGGGAACAGGCAAATTTAATTCAGATGATCATTATATCTATGACTGTGGGCAAGAATCCCTTAGAAGAAAGGAAGTACATAACCCTCATAGTCAATAGAAGAGTTCAAAGTGTAGTACTTGGGGCAACCTCAAAAACGACAGAATGATGTCTGTTCATTTCCAAGGCAAACCATTCAATATCACGGTGATTCAAGTCTATGCCCCAACCACTGATACCAAAGAGGCTGAAGTTAATAGATTCTATGAAGACCTACAAGAACTTCTAGTACTAACACCAAAAAAGATGTCTTTTTTATCATATGAAATTGGAATGTAAAAGGAGAAATTCAAGAGACACTGGGAATAACAGGTAAGTCTGGCCTCAGAGTGGCTTCCCTGGTTGCTCAGATGGTAAAGAATCTGCCCTTAATGCAGGAGTCCTGGGTGGGGAAGATCCCCTTGAGAAGGGAGTGGCTACCCACTTCAGTTTTCTTGCCTGTAGAATTCCATGGACAGAGGAGCCTGGTGGGAGTTATAACAGTCCATGGGGGTCATAAAGAGTTGGACACAACCGAGCTACTAATACTTTCACTTTCAGTTGGCCTTGGAGTACAAAATGAAGCAGGGCAAAAGCTAACAGAGTTTTGTCAAGAGAACACACTGGTCATAGCAAACACCCTTTTCCAACAACACAAGAGATGACTCTACACATAGACGTCAGCGATGGTCAATACTAAAATCAGATTGATTATATTCTTTGCAGCCAAAGATGGAGACGCTCTATACAGTCAGCAAAAACAAGACCAGGAGCTGACTGTGGCTCAGATCATGAGCTCTCTATTGCAAAATTCAGACTTGAATAAAGTAGGAAACACCACTAGGTCATTCAGGTATGAGCTAAATCAAATCCCTTAGGATTATAAAGTGGAGGTGATGAATAGATTCAAGGGATTAGATCTGATAGAGTGCCTGAAGAACTATGGACAGAGATTCGTAACATGTACTTGAGGCAGTGACCAAAACCATCCCAAAGATAAAGAAATGCAGGAAGGCAAAGTGGTTGTCTGGGGAGGCTTTATAAATGACTGAAAGAAGAGACATGAAAAAGCAAGGGACAAAGGGACAGATAAACTCAACTGAATGCAAAGTTACAGACAATAGCAGAGAGAGATAAGAAGGTCTTCTTAAATGAACAATGCAAAGAAATAGAGCAGAACAATAGAATGGGAGAAACTAGAGATCTCTTCAAGAAAATTGGAGATATCAAGCCAACTTTTCATGCAAAGATGGGCATGATGAAGGACGGAAACAATAAAGACCTAACAGAAGCAGAAGAGATGAAGAGGTGGCAAGAATACGCAGAAGAACGGTACAAAATGGTCTTAATGACTGGGATCACCACGATGATGTGGTCACTCACCGAGAGCTGGATTTCTCAGAGTGTGAAGTCAAGTAGACCTTAGGAAGCATTACTACAGACAAAGCTAGTGGAGGTGATGGAATTCCAGCTGTGCTATTTCAAATCCTAAAAGATGGTGCTGTTAAAGTGTTGGATTCAAAATGTCAGCAAATGTGGAAGATTCAACAGTGGCCACAGGACTGGAAAAGATCAGTTTTCATTCCAATGCCAAAGAATGTTCAAACTACCATACAGTTGCACTCAGTATTCTTGCCTGGAAAATTCCACGGACAGAGGAGCCTGGTAGGCTGCAGTCCATGGGGTCGTGAAGAGTCGGACACAACTGAGCGACTTCACTCTCACTTTTCACTTTCCTGCGTTGGAGAAGGAAATAGCAACCCACTCCAGTGCTCTTGGTTGGAGAATCCCAGGGACAGGGGAGCCTGGTGGGCTGCTGTTTATGGGGTCGCACAGAGTCAGACATGATTGAAGCAACTTAGCAGCAGCAGCAGCAACATGATAGCAAGGTTACGCTCAAAATCCTTCAAGCTAGGCTTCCACAGAATGTGAATGGAGAACTCCAGAGGTACACACTGAATTTAGAAAAGGTAGAGGAACCAAAGGTCAAATTGCCAACATTTATTGGATCATAGAGAAAGCAACAGAGAAACATCTACTTTGGTTTCATTGACCACACTAAGACCTTTGACTGTGTGGATCACAATAAACTGTGGAAAATTCTTCAAGAGATGGGAATACCAGATCAACTCACCTGTCTCCTGAGAAACTTGAATGCAGGTCAAGAAGCAACAGTTAGAATCAGATAGGGAAGACTAGTTCAAAACTGAAAAAGGAGTACAACAAGCCTGCATATTGTCTCTCTGATTCTTTAACTTATATGCAGAGTACAGCATATGAAATGCCAGGCTGGAAGAATCACAAGTTGGAATCAAGATTGCCAGGGGAAATATCAATAACCTCAGATATGCAGATACTACCATTCTAATGGCAGGAAGTGAAGAGGAATTAAAGAACCTCTTGCTGAGAGTGAAAGAGGAGAGTGAAAAAATTGGCTTAAAACTCAACATGATTAAAACTCAGATCATGGCATCCAGTCCCATCACATCATGGCAAATAGAAGGGGAAAAAGTGGAAACAGGACAGATTTTATTCTCTTGGGCTCCAAAATCACTCTGGATGATGACTGCAGCCATGAAATTAAAAGACACTTGCTCCTTGGAAGGAAAGCTATGAAACCTAGACAGCACATTAAAAAGCACAGACATTACTTTGCCAACAAAGGTCCATATAGTCAACGTTAAGGTTTTTCCAGTAGTCATGTATGGATGTGAGAGTTGGAGCTTAAGGAAGGCTGAGTGCTGAATAACTGATGCTTTCAGACCATGGTGCTGGAGAACACTCTTGAGAGTCCACTGGACACCAAGAAGATCAAGCCCAGTCAATCCTAAAGGAAATCAACCCTGAATATTCATTGGAAGGACTGAAGGTGAAGCTCCAGTACTTTGGCCACCTGATGTGAAGAGCCTACTCACTAGAAAAGACTCTGATGCTGGGAAAGACTGAAAGCAAAAGGAGAAGGAGGTGGCCGATGAGATGGTTAGATGGCATCACCAACTCAATGGACAGGAGATAGTGAAGGACAGAGGAGTCTGGTGTGCTTCAGTCCCTGGGGTGGCAAACGTTAGGACATGACTTAGTGACTGAACAACAACAAGGACAAATATACACACGGAGAATCTTCATATTTATGCCTTCAGCGTCTAGTTGGTGCTTAACATGTAATGGGTCCTTTGAAAGTCTACAGTGCAGAAGTTTGCTGATCTTTGGTCCTGAGCGACTGATCCGAACTGAACTGAGGCAGTTTTCAGAAGTTGGCGTGTGATACCGCCAGTGACTTCTTCTGGCCACTAGAGAGCAGACCGACTCCACAGCTGTCCTGCCCCTGGCCCAGCAGTCAAGGGCCCCCCAAACACTCCCCAGTATACGCCTCTGCTTGTCATTTCCAACACTGTCTGCCACCGGCCCGACAAATCTCACTTTAATAATCCTCTTTAAGACAAACCAAACGCACACGCTGTAGCGGCCCTGAGGTCACACCTCTTCGTTTCAGCGGCCACCCACCAGCTCTCCCTTCCGTTCCTACGGCCTTTTGGGAACTAAAGAGTTAACTCTGTCCTACCACCTGGCCCTTTTCCTCCACTAATCCGCTCAGTCTGGAAGCTAGGGGGTGGGTGACATCCTAGATAGAGTGGTCACGGGACCCTGGATTCAACTACTTTAATTTCTTTTCCCAAAACCATCACCCTCCTGCCCCACAAACTGACACGTAACCAAACACACACCTTTTCCCGCTAAGATCCCAAACCTGCACCTCTTTCTTCCCGAGACGGAGCCAGGTAGGAGAGGGACAAGGTGGGGCGCGAGGCAGTCTTACTTCCACACATCTCTGTCCTTCCGCCCCGTGAGGGAGCCCCTTCTGCGAGTACCGCTTCTCGGAGGAGAAACACATTTGGCCCGCCGAGAAGCGGAGAGAGGATCTAGAGGAAACCGCGCGGGTTGAGAGGCTCGGGAGAGTCCACGACTTCGGGGCGGGGAGGAAGGAGTTAAAGATCCAGGCTTGGTTCTGCGGTCTCGGAGTCTGGGAGGGGAAGCGGCCGGGAGGGAGGGTTCGGAGCTTGGCTTGGGTCCTCCCCAGTTCCCCCCGGACTGTCGGAGACTAGGGCCGGCTGGACGCCCCTTCTGGCACACTCCCTGGGCCAAGCGCTCACGCACACATACAAACACTCACATTCCCCTTTTCCTCCCTGGCGCGCTCTCTCCCAACCTTTTCCACCAAGCGCTCGCTCGCTCGCTCTTTTTCTCTCTCCTAACACACACACACACACACACACACACACACACACACACACATACCCTGTGGTTCACACTCGGGTCCTCTTGGGCCCAGCGCTCTCCTCGCACCCACCTGCTCCGCAGAGCTCTGGGCACACCCCTAGGTCGCGCGCCCCTGGCGCTCCCGGCGCGGACTGTCGCAGCTAGAGGGGGCAGCGTGCTCCGAGGTGAGCGCCCCCGCTCCGCCCTTCTTCCCTCCCACAGGGGCGCTCCCGGTGCCCAGTACCGGCCGCTCAGCCGGAGTGGACGCTTGAAGCCATGGTGAGAGCGCTCGCCCATCACGGTGCCCGCTGAGGCCATGCCGCGCCCCGGGCGCCCCTCCGGCGCCCGCCTGCGCCTGCTTCTGCTCCTGCCGCCGTTGCTACTGCTCCCGGGCAGCTACGCTGGCGACCTGACGGTGGCCGTGGTGCTGCCTCTGACCAACACCTCGTACCCGTGGTCTTGGGCGCGCGTGGGACCGGCGGTGGAGCTGGCCCTGGCCCGGGTGAAGGCGCGCCCGGACCTGCTGCCGGGCTGGACAGTCCGCACGGTGCTGGGCAGCAGTGAGAGCGCTCTGGGCGTCTGCTCCGACACCGCCGCGCCCCTGGCCGCCGTGGACCTCAAGTGGGAGCACAGCCCCGCGGTGTTCCTGGGCCCCGGCTGCGTGTACGCCGCCGCCCCCGTGGGCCGCTTCACCGCGCACTGGCGGGTGCCGTTGCTGACCGCCGGCGCCCCAGCCGTGGGCTTCGGAGCCAAAGACGAGTACGCGCTGACCACCCGTGCGGGACCCAGCCACGCCAAGCTGGGCGACTTCGTGGCGGCGCTGCACCGACGGCTGGGCTGGGAGCGCCAGGCTCTCGTGCTCTACGCCTACCAGCCGGTGACGACCAGCCCTGCTTCTTCGTGGTGGAGGGGCTGTACATGCGGGTTCGCGACCGCCTCAACATCACGGTGGACCACCTAGAATTCGCCGAGGGAGACCGCGACCACTACACCATGCTACTGCGCACCGTGCGGCGTAAAGGCCGAGGTGAGAGGCAGGGCACACCTGCCTGGCCGCTTTGCCTCTGGGCCTCCCCTGGAGCTTGACCTCTCTCCTGTCTGCACCAAACGTCTCCTCCTCTGGGCCCTTCATTCCTGCCTCGGCCTCCTCCGCCCTGTCCACCTCTGAGTTTCTATTTCCTTGTCTTTCTCCATGGCCCCCTCTCTTCTTCCTAGGCTCGGCTGTATTCTCACTTCCCCACTCCCTCGCCTCCTTCCCACCGATTCCTCCGGAGTTAACAGAGGTAAAAAAAAGGCCTCTAGCTACCACCCTAACACTTAGTGGGCCCCCGGCTTATTTCCAGCCCTCTTTTTCTCCCCATTTCCCGTGTTTTCCCAGCAGCCTCCTTCCCTGCTCCAGCTTCTCCTCCCGGAGCTGCCATATGCCCTCTCCTCTTCCCGTCCCCTCTCCAGCTGGCCCTGCCTGCTCCACACCTCACCTTCCCCACCTTCAGCTCCACCATTCGGGCTCTCCCTATCTGGCCTCCCTCCTCCTCCCCCTCCCACCACCTCCTCCTTCGGCTTTCTCCTGCTTAGCCTAGACTGAGCCAGGAGTTCCACTTAACCCCCGCAGGGTCTCTGAACTTCCTCTCCTGGGCCTGCCAGCTTCAGTTTCTCCTCCACTCCTGACACCCTGGCTTCCCTCTCTCCCCAGTTATCTACATCTGCAGCTCGCCGGATACCTTCAGAACCCTCATGCTTCTGGCCCTGGAAGCTGGCCTGAGTGGGGACGACTATGTTTTCTTCCACCTGGACCTCTTTGGGCAAAGCCTGCAAGGTGCACACGGCCTTGCTCCCCGCAGGCCCTGGGAGAGAGGAGATGGGCAGGATGTCAGTGCCCACCAGGCCTTTCGGGTGAGGTCCAGCTTGGAAGCCCAGGCTCTGGGGCTCTGGGTTGCTGGCACATCTTTTCCGGGTCCTGGGTGCCTCAATGTCTGAAGATTCCAGAAAAGAAATTATTGATTCTTGTAGGGAGTTAGGTGACAGAAGGGCAGGGGTCTGGGGCCAGAGGTACACAGAGGGTCAGAAGACTTCAGAACTAGGAGGCTAAAAATATGAGAGAATGCCCTTGAGGCGGGATAATGTTCACATTCCGACGACCATCAGGACTTAGAAATGACATCTCAGTTCATTCCCTGCTTTGATGCAGGCAGCACCTCACGCAGGACATGGGGCCCAGTCTGACCTTGAGCTAAGCAGAGGTGCCATTCTGGGAGGTGGGCACTCAGGGTACAGGGAGGACCAGAGTCAGCATCCAACCAGCTCTCCCCTCTCCCCTGACTCCTCTTTAGGCTGCCAAAATCATTACATATAAAGAGCCGGATAATCCCGAGTACTTGGAATTCCTACAGAAGCTAAAACGCTTGGCCCTTGAGCAGTTCAACTTCACCATGGAGGATGGCTTGGTAGGAGGGGGTCCTGGGTGATGTGGGCCCCAAATCGCCACTCCACAGCCCTCTGCTGGTCTCTGCCCTGCTTTCTCAGCCTCTCCTAATCCCAGGCCAGCCCTTCTTTCCCTTCCCTTTGCTCCTCTGTTTCTCCTGATGATGGTGGGCGGCACTGACAATTGTTCAACCTCTGACCCTCAATCTTTATCAGTAAAATGAGGACGATACGTCCTGCCCCCTGTGCCTACCAGGTGTACACAGATGTGTCTTCTAAGTAGTGAAATCTCTCTGTCCGTACATGGGTGGGGTTGTTTTCGCTCATCCTCTTCCAAGTTCCCATTACCTCCCATTCCCTGCCCCACATCACCCCTCTCTGCACCCCTCACACTTCCCCCACCAGCCCAGCTCTACCTGCCCCTGCAGGTGAACACCATCCCAGCATCCTTCCACGATGGGCTCCTGCTCTACATCCAGGCGGTGACGGAGACTCTGGCACACGGGGGAGCTGTCACCGATGGGGAGGGCATCACTCAGCGGATGTGGAACCGAAGCTTCCAAGGTCAGGGACTGCAGGTGGCAGGAATGGGCTACCCTGGGTCCCCGGGTAGGAGGCAACGGGAAGCCTCTAGGCCTGCAGTGCAGGTAGTCACTTACACACACCAGTCTCTTCCTCTCCTCCAAGCTGCCTTTAGGCTTTCTTCCCCATCTCCCTAGAGTCATCAGGAAGTCTTCTTAAGTGCCCAATACTAATCATTCCTGCTGATGACACGTCTGTCTCTTTTATTATATATATACATATATATATTCGGAGGGCAAGACAGACAAGATCAAAAGATGGAGATGAGGTCTGGAGTCCCTGAACGTCCACTCTCAAAACACAACCATCATCCTCCATACCCCCAGGTGTGACAGGATACCTGAAAATGGACAGCAATGGAGACCGGGAGACCGACTTCTCCCTCTGGGATATGGATACTAACACTGGCGCCTTCAGGGTAAGGTTGTGCTCCCAAGAAGGCAGTGCCAACTGGGAGTGACATCGCACCTTCCCACCTCCCTGCGTAAGAGTGAACCCTGGATAAAAGCGATCCAGCCAATCTGGAGGAACAACCAGAATGACAGGGACTCAGGTGTTGTCCTTGGGGAGCCCCATATGTAAGAAGGGAACACAGCCCTGCCCTCAGCAAGCCCCATGTCTCTGAAGGTAGGCAGGATCCCCTTCCAGCAGAGACAGGCTATATTCAGAAGGAAGAGTATATAGTTTAGGCCTGGGAATGTGGACTGAAAACAGTGCCTTTTTCTATTTTCTGGGTGCTTCAATCCCAGATCACAACTTCCTGAGTGTGGGCCTGTGATTCTATATAGAATATAGAAGCGCTTAAGTCACTTTCAAGTTTGTCCATTCTGATAACACGGGGCATGGGTATCAGGCTCTCTGTATCCAGTCACGCCAGGGTTTGGTGCGCTGTTGACAATGCAGACCCAGTCTCTGGCAGCGGAGACGGGGTAGGTGAGGGGCAGGACTGCTACCCTGGACAGGAGGCCTCACCAGGGGCCCTTGCCCGCCCACCACTCCTGTCCCCCCACAGGTTGTTCTGAACTTCAATGGGACTTCCCAAGAACTGGTGACCATGTCAGGGTGCAAACTGAACTGGCCCCTGGGGTATCCACCTCCCGATGTCCCCAAGTGCGGCTTTGACAATGAGGACCCAGCCTGCAACCAAGGTGATGCCCCTTGCCTTCCTGGCCTCCACTCTGGAGACACTGCATGCTTCCTGTCCAGGGAGTCGAATAGGTGCTGCTCTCTGGCACTGAGGGCTTCCCGCAGACTCTGCCTGCCTTTTTTGTCCCTTTGTCCACCATCTGAGTTCACTGATTAAATATTAAAAAGTGCTGGGTCTTCCCTGTCATTCCAGTGATTAGGACTCCATGCCTCCACTTTAGGCATGGGTTCAAATCCCAGTCAGGAGAGGAGCCTGCAACGCCATGCAGTGCGGCCAAAAACAAAAACAAAAACCACAAAATTATATATAAAGAAGTTCTTCTTTCTCCTGTCCAATGTCTATCTCAACATCTCTCTTGCTGCAACTCGGTCCCCCTCTGTAGACCACTTCTCCACCCTGGAGGTGCTGGCTTTGGTGGGGAGCCTCTCCCTTCTCAGCATCCTGATCGTCTCCTTCTTCATATACAGGTGAGCCTGGGGATGAGGGCGGTGACTGAGGCTGGAAGGCCCGGAGAACCAGTAGCAGAGGAGGTGGCAGGGACCCAGAGTGGAGAGGGAGGGGTGTAGGGACAGCAGAGCAAGGCCCAGGGAGATGCGGGAAAAAAGAGACTAAAAAGCGCTAGAACGAAGGAGGGGAAAGGGCTCCCCAGGTGGTGCTAGTGGTAAAGAACCCTCCTGCCAATGCAGGAGACTTAAGGAGGGACCAGAGATAGGAGTGGTCAAGGGGGATCTGGGAGATCCAAGAAGGAGCAGACCTGTTGGAGCAGCATAGGATGTGGGTTCTGGGCTGAGGCTGGCCTATCCTCCCTTCCTGTTTGTGCAGACCAGATGGGAAGCAATGTGTTGGACCCATATTAGCTGAGCAAGGATGATGGCTCAGCCATGTACCAGGGGCTGAACCCAGAGCAGAGGAGAGAGATAAGGAAGACTCACTCCTGCCTTCTGGTGGGAGGCTGACAGGTGCAGGAAAAGTTGATGACAGCGAAGCAAGGAGGGAGAGAAAATCAGGGCTGGTTGAGCATAAACCGTGTGCCAGGCACTTCCGCACACCTTTCTTTTCATTCTTATAACAATGCTTTGAAATAAACGTCAAGATCCCCAGTTTCCACATGAGCACATTTAGATGTGAACATGAGACTCAGAGAAATGAAATGACTAGCTCAAGGTCCCCAGGGAGGCAGGATTTCACCCAAGCCTCCTGACTCGGAGCCGGAGCCGAGAGGCTGTAACTGCCCCACCCATCTCTCAGCTCCTGCAGAGATCCCAGGGCTCTGAGGAGGGGCTGCTGAGTACCCCCGCCCTGGGTCAGGGGCTCAGACGTGGGCTCAGGTGCAGGTTTCATGCCCCAGGAAGATGCAGCTGGAAAAGGAACTGGCCTCAGAGCTGTGGCGTGTGCGCTGGGAGGACCTGCAGCCCAGCAGCCTTGAGAGGCATCTCCGGAGTGCAGGCAGCCGGCTGACTCTGAGCGGGGTAAGAACTCCACTGCTGGGGCAAAGGGGGCTGAGCTGGGTACGGGTAAGGGGGCAGCACCTGATGACTAGGGGGTGGAAAGCAAGGTTCTTGCCCCAGCTCTGCCTTCACTTGCTATGTGACCTTGGGCAAGTCTCAGATAATGATTACATCCACAGAGCCTCCCTCACAGGTCAGTGATAGCATGTGTGAAAATAGTTTTTTTTAAGTAAATAATGAGAACCTCCTGTATGACACTAGGAACTTCTAGTCAATGCTCTGTGGTGACCTAAATGGGAAAGAAATCTAAAAAAGAAGGGAGAGATGCATACACACATTTGATTAACTTTGCTGTACTGCAGAGACAGACACAACACTGTAACGCAAATACACCTCAATAAATTTTGTTTTCTAAAAAGTGAATAAATGAGGAAAGGATTTCAGGATGAGCTGAAATTCCCCACACTGATGTAGGGTGACAGGATGAGGCAGGGTGACCCAAAGATAAGGCAGGGTGGTGAAGAGCAGGGCTCAGACAGCCGGGATGGAGAACTAGGCCCCCTGGCTGACCATCCCTCCTGCACTCCACCCCTTCAGAGAGGCTCCAATTACGGCTCCCTACTGACCACAGAGGGCCAATTGCAAATCTTTGCCAAGACAGCGATTATAAGGTAAGTCTGGGTAAGACCACTGGTCATCCGGATAGGGCAGGGCTGTGCTCTGATGAAGGGCAGCGGTGGGTTGTCAGAGCTGTGGGGTTCCCAGTGCTGGGCTCTTTCCTCACAGTGACCACCTCCACTCCTTGCTCAGGGCAACCTTGTGGCTGTAAAACGTGTGAACCGGAAACGCATTGAGCTGACACGAGAAGTTCTATTTGAGCTGAAGCATGTAATGTGCAGAGGGAGGGAGGCAGTGGCCTGGGGAAGAATCTGGGGATACGGGAAGGTTGGCCCACAGAAGCAGCACAGAGGGACCTCAGCCTGTCCTAGGAAAGGGTGGGCCCTCGAGCCGTGGGAGGGGCCCTTGCACACTGTGAGTAGAATCACAGATGGGAGAAGGACTACTGGAGATTTTCTAGGGGCTCTGCTGGATGGGCTTAGGAAGCAGAGGGAGGAGGTAGCAGATTCTGGGGACAGGTTCTTTCGAACAGGAGTGGGTGGGAATCACAGGAAGCTCATAGAATGTCTGGAGAGCATACATCGGGACTTAGGAAGAGTGAGGGGTCCCTGAGGGTAGGGGTGATTTGGTGAGGAGTGAGGTCTCTGCCAGGCTCTGATGCTCGCTCTCACATGCAGATGCGGGATGTACAAAATGAACACTTGACCAGGTTTGTGGGAGCCTGCACTGATCCCCCCAACATCTGTATCCTCACAGAGTACTGTCCCCGTGGGAGCCTACAGGTGAGGGTGACAAAGGAGTGTCAGGACACCTGGGTCCAGCCCTGAATCTGCCCTTGACTGACTATAAGGGCAAGCCTCTCCTTTTTCTGACCTTTATTTTCCCCATCTGTAAAATGGAAGTGGGGGAGGGTGGTGGCACTAGAGTAAATACGAAGCTTTGTTCCGTTCTGCCAGTTTATGTCAGCGGGACCCCTGCACTCCTCCTCCTGGGGGTGCGTGCAGGGTACAGGGCTGACTCTCACTGCCCTGCAGGACATCCTGGAGAACGAGAGCATCACCCTGGACTGGATGTTCCGGTACTCGCTCACCAATGACATTGTCAAGGTAGGTCGAGTAGAGCACACTGGGTGTGGGGCGAGGGGCCAGGCAGGCCTCTTCTCTGGCCCTGGTTGGAGGTCCCACTCAGACCCCTACCTCCCCAAACTTCCCAGGGTATGCTGTTCTTACACAATGGAGCCATTTGCTCCCATGGGAACCTCAAGTCATCCAACTGCGTGGTAGACGGGCGCTTTGTGCTCAAGATCACCGACTATGGGCTGGAGAGCTTCAGGGATCCAGAGCCAGAGCAAGGACACACCCTCTATGCCAGTGAGCCCCACATGACTCTGACCCTTAACCCCTGTGGCCAGCACAACCCGATGGGGAGACTGATGCCCTGGCCTATTGATGGGCTCGGGCCCACCTTTCCTGACTCCCAGTTCAATTCATCGTCAGTAGAAAGCTGAGTCAAATGAAGTCATCTCAAGCCCCTTCTAGCTCTAGCACCCCTTGTTTTATCTCCAGATCAGCCCAGCCACATCCTTGTTTCCCGTCACCCCTTAGCTTTGGGCCCTTCACCCTGTGACTCCTGACCTCTGACCCACAGAAAAGTTGTGGACAGCCCCTGAGCTCCTGCGAATGGCCTCGCCCCCTGCCCGGGGTTCCCAGGCTGGTGATGTGTACAGCTTTGGGACATCCTTCAGGAGATTGCCCTGAGGAGCGGCGCCTTCCACGTGGAAGGTTTGGACCTCAGTCCCAAAGGTGAGAGGACCACACTTTCCCCTAATGCCACCACACTCCACTGAGCCTAGCTCCAGAGAGAGGGAACCCTGGAAACGCTGCCCCCTTCTCCCCCACTGTAGCCAGTGACCCTAAGCACGGTTGGCTCAGGTCCCTGCAGGGCTTCCCTGGCCCTTGCCCTGATCCTGGGCTTCCCCACCTCATTACTCAACAGGCCCCAGGCTGTACCCATCTCTCATCCTCTCTCCCCTCACCACACAGAGATCATCGAGCGTGTGACTCGAGGCGAGCAGCCCCCTTTCCGGCCCTCCCTGGTCTTGCAGAGTCACCTGGAGGAACTGGGGCAGTTGATGCAACGCTGCTGGGCCGAGGACCCACAGGAGCGGCCGCCCTTCCAGCAGATCCGCCTGATGTTGCGAAAATTTAACAGGTCGCTGGCGTTAGCCCTGGGCCCTCCCAGCCTCCTCCATCCACGGCAGCCACCACGTATCCCACGCTTAAGTCTTATCACAGCCCCCCAGACATAGCCTGCTCCAGCCCACCACAGTCCCGCAGCCCCCTTTGTGAATTCTGGAGGACCCCATTGTCCCCACAGCCACCCACTTTTCATACCAGTCTCCTCCCTGGCCCGTTCTCCACAGTCTTCTCTGGTAAGCGGAGTAAACGGCCTTCCACCTCCTCCCTTTGCCTTTCTGTCATCCCTGGGAGCTCCCACCCATCCTTTGATCCCCTTTCCCAGTGTGCTCTATGGGGGCCAGTTCCGCCAGGCACACCCCTTAGCTAGTCTGTGCCCTCACTCTCTTCTCAGTTGATCCCTGTTCCCCTCTACCTCCTCTGTGTGCATGTGTGCTAAGTCACTTCAGTCATGTGTGACTCTTTGAGACCCTATGGACTATACAGCCTGCCAGGCTCCTCGGTCCATGGGATTTCCTAGGCAAGAATACTGGAGTGGGTTGCCATGCCCTCCTCCAGGGGATCTTCCTAACCCAGGGATCGAACCCTCATCTCCTGGGTCTCCCGAATTAGCACACAGGTTCTTTATCACTAGCACCACCTGGGAAGCCCTCTATCTCCTCCACCTTCTTCTAGCCTACTTGTGTTCAACAAAATGAGCAAAAGAGCCAGTTCAGTAGAAAGCTGAGTCAAATGAAGTCATCTCAAGCCCCTTCTAGCTCTAGCACCCCTTGTTTTATCTCCAGATCAGCCCAGCCACATCCTTGTTTCCCGTCACCCCTTAGCTTTGGGCCCTTCACCCTGTGACTCCTGACCTCTGACCCACAGAAAAGTTGTGGACAGCCCCTGAGCTCCTGCGAATGGCCTCGCCCCCTGCCCGGGGTTCCCAGGCTGGTGATGTGTACAGCTTTGGGATCATCCTTCAGGAGATTGCCCTGAGGAGCGGCGCCTTCCACGTGGAAGGTTTGGACCTCAGTCCCAAAGGTGAGAGGACCACACTTTCCCCTAATGCCACCACACTCCACTGAGCCTAGCTCCAGAGAGAGGGAACCCTGGAAACGCTGCCCCCTTCTCCCCCACTGTAGCCAGTGACCCTAAGCACGGTTGGCTCAGGTCCCTGCAGGGCTTCCCTGGCCCTTGCCCTGATCCTGGGCTTCCCCACCTCATTACTCAACAGGCCCCAGGCTGTACCCATCTCTCATCCTCTCTCCCCTCACCACACAGAGATCATCGAGCGTGTGACTCGAGGCGAGCAGCCCCCTTTCCGGCCCTCCCTGGTCTTGCAGAGTCACCTGGAGGAACTGGGGCAGTTGATGCAACGCTGCTGGGCCGAGGACCCACAGGAGCGGCCGCCCTTCCAGCAGATCCGCCTGATGTTGCGAAAATTTAACAGGTCGCTGGCGTTAGCCCTGGGCCCTCCCAGCCTCCTCCATCCACGGCAGCCACCACGTATCCCACGCTTAAGTCTTATCACAGCCCCCCAGACATAGCCTGCTCCAGCCCACCACAGTCCCGCAGCCCCCTTTGTGAATTCTGGAGGACCCCATTGTCCCCACAGCCACCCACTTTTCATACCAGTCTCCTCCCTGGCCCGTTCTCCACAGTCTTCTCTGGTAAGCGGAGTAAACGGCCTTCCACCTCCTCCCTTTGCCTTTCTGTCATCCCTGGGAGCTCCCACCCATCCTTTGATCCCCTTTCCCAGTGTGCTCTATGGGGGCCAGTTCCGCCAGGCACACCCCTTAGCTAGTCTGTGCCCTCACTCTCTTCTCAGTTGATCCCTGTTCCCCTCTACCTCCTCTGTGTGCATGTGTGCTAAGTCACTTCAGTCATGTGTGACTCTTTGAGACCCTATGGACTATACAGCCTGCCAGGCTCCTCGGTCCATGGGATTTCCTAGGCAAGAATACTGGAGTGGGTTGCCATGCCCTCCTCCAGGGGATCTTCCCAACCCAGGGATCGAACCCTCATCTCCTGGGTCTCCCGAATTAGCACACAGGTTCTTTATCACTAGCACCACCTGGGAAGCCCTCTATCTCCTCCACCTTCTTCTAGCCTACTTGTGTTCAACAAAATGAGCAAAAGAGCCAGTACATCTGAAGCTTCAGACTTGACCCTGGGGACTCAGGGCTGAGTTGGTCTTTCTTCCTACCCTCTTCCCCTGCACTCCCATCCTGCTGTGCCCCTCAACCCTGACCGTCTCCGAGGACTCTGCTGCAGTATAAGCTAACTTAATCCTGGGTAGGGTGAGAGCCTGGGGTGGGCACTGCAGGATTGGGCATGCTGCTCCCCTCTCACCACCACCCCCTCTACCACCCCCCTCACCAGGGAGAACAGCAGCAACATCCTGGACAACCTGCTGTCACGCATGGAGCAGTACGCCAACAACCTGGAGGAGCTGGTGGAGGAGCGGACCCAGGCCTACCTGGAGGAGAAGCGCAAGGCCGAGGCCCTGCTCTACCAGATTCTGCCTCAGTGAGTGCCTGTGCTTGGTGCCCCCGCCAGCCCTGCCCTGGGCCTGGCTCATCTTCTGATCCTGCCCCTGTCCCTGACCCCTCAGCTCAGTGGCTGAGCAGCTGAAGCGTGGGGAGACGGTCCAGGCCGAAGCCTTTGACAGCGTCACCATCTACTTCAGTGACATCGTGGGTTTCACAGCCCTACAGCAGAGAGCACGCCCATGCAGGTGAGTCAGGCACAGCTACAGATGTGAGAGCAGCCAGGTGTGCTGGCTTCTCATCTCCATCTCACAGTCTGCCTTCTGGGTCTGCATTTTCCACCTGAGCCCAGGTGGGGTTCCTTACACCTCACCCCTTGTGGATTCTCTTTTCTTCCAGGTGGTGACCCTGCTCAACGACCTGTACACTTGCTTTGATGCTGTCATAGACAATTTTGATGTATATAAGGTGAGTAAAGATGGGAAGGGACAGACAGTGTGGACAGGGATACAGAAAAGTGAAGGGTAGAATGACATAGAGCCTTAAGAGAGGACTACCCTGAAGAGGGAAATGGCAACCCACTCTAGTATTCTTGCCTGGAAAAGTCCATGGACAGAGGAGCCTGGTGGGCTGCAGTCCATGGTGGGGGGGGTCGCATGACTGAGCATGTGCACAAGAAGGGGGTGGCGGGAGATGGGTTGGTAGCAATAAACAGGTAGAACTGGGGGGGGAAAAAAGGAGAGAGAAAGAAGACCAAGGGACATGGGCAAAGACAGTGTCACGAGGAGGTGTCACGGGGAGACCCAGGAACCGCCAGAAAAACCAGGCGGAGTATGGAGGATGAGCAAACACAACGGCTGGTAGACGGTGGACTAGGAGACAGTGCCCTCTGGGTGAAGGCCCACACTGGGAAGAGAAAGTTGGAGCCTTCAGGTCCTGCCCTCTCTCGCGACCCTCACAGGTGGAGACCATCGGTGACGCCTACATGGTGGTGTCCGGGCTCCCAGTGCGGAACGGGAGGCTGCACGCCCGGGAGGTGGCCCGCATGGCCCTGGCGCTGCTGGACGCGGTCCGCTCCTTCCGCATCCGCCACCGGCCCCAGGAGCAGCTGCGCCTGCGCATCGGTATCCACACGGGTGAGACCAGCCCCCGCTTTCTCCAGCTCTCCCTACACATGCGCATACACCTACACCCCCACAACACACACACACACACACACACACACACACACACACACACACACACACACACACACACACACACCCCTGGGCTCCCACCGACCACAGATCCCACCTGCTGCCTCTCCTGGGGCACCCTACCCTAGTCTCACCCAGGTCACCCTCCATTCCTCCCACCTACTGCCCTGAACTGATGCGCTTCCACTCCCCTCAGGACCCGTGTGTGCCGGCGTGGTGGGGCTGAAGATGCCCCGGTACTGTCTCTTTGGGGACACAGTCAACACTGCCTCGCGAATGGAGTCTAATGGGGAAGGTACTCTGGGTCTCCTGGGTGGGACAGGAGGGCAGGATAGCTGTCCCGCCTGGCAGCCGATGCCTCCCACTCCCTGTTCTCTGTCTTCCCCAGTTGCCGTCTCATAAGGGTTCAACCTGGCCAGGTCACCTTGAGCCTAACCAGAGACGCAGGTCCCAGCTGCCCCCTTTGCCAAATGACTGAAAAGTCTTTCCAGACTAACCTTTGACAGTTTCCAGCAGGAATCTTACCTTTAGGGCCTTCTTGGGTGTGGTTAAGAGGGCTTCAGAGCAGCCCACTTGGTGTAAATCTCAGTTCTACAACTGATGTTTCATGTCAATTTGCTACACCTCCCTGAACCCCTGTTTTCCTTATCTGGAAAATGAGAATTAAACATCTACCTCAGAAGAGTTATTTGAGAAAGTCATGTAACATGACTAGCACGTAATTGTTGTTCAGCTTGTCTGAGCTTCAGCTGTTTATCTTTAAAACGATGATGTCTTGGGGTTATAAAAAACACAGTACAACCCCCGGAACACAATGAGTACTTGATAAATGCTTGCTCCCAGCTCTTCCCTTAGGCTTCCTTCCTGTTGATCTGCTTCCTGCTGTAGTCAACACAATTCAATTCAGTCACCATTTATTGAGCAACTACTGAATACCAGGCCCTGGAATACTAAGATGACCTAGACTACAGTTTGCTAGGGAGTCAAGGAAGGGCTGCAGGGAACAGTAGTCAGGAGACCTGGGCCTGACCTCAGCAGCCTGCACAGATCTCCTCTCCAAGGCCTGGGCTCCCTCAACTCTAATATGAGGGTGCTGAGTTAAAAAAAACAATGATAGCAACCAACTGTACAGTGCCTCCTAAGTGCCAGATTCTTTTAAAATACTTTATGAATAACATTAAGTTTAATCCACACAGGAAAACTTTGAGATGGGTCTTGTCACTCTCAGCATTTTGTAGACAAGGAAAATGAGGCACAGAGAGTTAATATTACTTCCCCAGCCGAGTGTCCAAGCTCGGGTTCGTACTAGGCAGCGCAGGCTCCAGTGTCTGAGCCCTTCACCTCTCACTCTACTATAAGCTGTGCTGTCCAATATGGTAGCCTCTGACACATTGCATTTTATTTATTTATTGCATTTTAACTATTTCATTTTAATTACAATTTAAATAGCCACGTGACTAATGGCTGTCATGGTGTTATGTGGCTAGTGGCTATCATGACACAGCTCTGGAATTCTTAGGGCAAGCCCTGTGTGGTCAGACACCATGTGGAGTGGGGGGGACTGTGAATTTGGGAGGCTTTCAGGACTAAAGGAAGGTGGGAGAGCATCTTTCTAGCCCCACGGCCCCCAGTCTCCTGCTCCCAACTCTTGCATCTCTCGTCTCCCTTCTCCTCCCTTCTACCCAGCCCTGAAGATCCACTTATCTTCTGAAACCAAGGCTGTCCTGGAGGAGTTTGGTGGTTTCGAGCTGGAGCTTCGAGGGGATGTAGAAATGAAGGTAGAAAAGAAAGTCCCTGCCCTCACGAACCCCTTGAGGTCCCTGCAGGGCTCACCTTCCCCCAGGCCCTTTCTCAAGCAAACATCCCCATTCCCATCATTTGGGAAAGTGGGTGTATCACTCCCCACCCCAATGTCCTCTTTTTCCCTCCAGGGCAAAGGCAAAGTTCGAACCTACTGGCTCCTGGGGGAGCGAGGGAGTAGCACCCGAGGCTGACCTGGGTCCCCTCCTGGCCTTCGATTTCCCCCTTCCCTGGGCCGGAGATGACAGATGCCAGCATCAGCCTGTCCACAGCAACCCACATTGCCAAAGAAGTGGCTTGAATAACTCAGATGTGTTGACACCAGTGGAGACACCAGATATTACCTCTAAAAGAGGCCTGGTATGGGGGAGAACTTGGAGCCCACAGGACGGGACCAAAACTCACAGTCATGCCCAGGGAACACACACGCACACACACACACACGTAGGCACACACACTCACTCTCTACCCTATCCCAGGCCAGGCCAGGTTGGGATGTGGATTCCTGAATCCTCCTGCCCCTCCCTGTGCCCACTGTGACTATTATGGGGTGGGCGGGAAGAGCCCCTGAGTGGGAATAGGAGAAGGAACTAAAGATGAATCTAAGGGCTGGGGGAAGCCCACATCTGGGCCTAGCCCACATGGGCCACAAACACCCCGAATTCCCCATGACCCAACACAAGACATTCAGCACACAGGAGAGAAAGGGAAGTACAGAGGGCTACTTGCATGCCTTGCTTCTCCTGTGAGTGGAGACCATTAAAATCTTTATTCCAGTGACAGTGTCTTTTCTCGAGCCAGGGTTGCCAGGAAACACAACCATATTCTCTACCCTCAGCTTTAAATAGGATGTTTCTCAAGCTGGCAATTTAATATGTGAGAAAGTTCCCTTCAACTTTGAGGAACCAGTGTAACAGCCTATGAGTGACCCCAGCAGTGCTGACTCTGTTGGTCTCAGGATCTGTTTACACCTTAAGAACTACTGAGGGCCCCAAAGAGCTTTTATGTGGGTTATATCTATTGATATATTCTGTATTAGAAATTAAGACAAGTCTTTATTAACTCATTTAAAATAACTTTAATAAACCCATCACATGTTAATTTTTTACTGCTTTATCAAAGACATTCTTGAGAGAAACTGGCTTTTTTTTTTTTTTGAAGATTACAATGACTGCCTTGATTTATGCTAAGACACCAGCCTTATCAGTGCATATAACAACACAGTCAATAAAGTAAATAAAAAACTCCCCTGGAAATCCAGTGGTTAAGACTCCACGCTCTTGATGCAGGGGTACAGGTTTCATCCCTGGTCAGGGAACTAAGATTCTGTGTGCTGCTCAGTGCAGCCAAAAAAGGTAAAATAATATATAATTAGTAGGATTATGGAGAAAATGCTGCGCAGTTTGCAGGATCTTACTTCTTCGACTAGGGATTGAACCCAAGCCACAGCAGTGAAAACACCAAGTCCTTACCACTGCCCTGTCAGAGAATTCCCATGAAAATCTTTTTGACCTCATCCATCCCCTGAAATGGAGAAGAAAATGGCAACCCACTCCAGTATTCTTGCCTGGAGAATTCCATGGACAGAAGAGCCAAGCAGGCTACAGTCCATGGGGTTGCAAAGAGTTGGACATGACTGAACTGTCTGAGCAACATCCCCTGAAAGGATCTTGGGGACTCACAGAATCTATGGACTACACTTGGAGACCTCTATTTATTTGCTCTATTACCCAATGCCCAGCATACAGTAGGGATATAATGAGTGCACACTGATTGGGCAGCCCTGGCACCTGCCCCAGGAGGTCTGTGAGCCACGAAGGATGGTGGGGTGGGAACATAGGGATCCTCTTTTACCGCAGTTGAAATGTGGGAATTGTCCACCTGCCCATCCAGTCCCCCTGACAGTGTAGGCAAATGTGAGTGATAGTTTACAACTCTCAGTGGGGCTAAGGGCCCTCCTTTCCCTGCTCCGGCGACCCACCCCACCCCCTTCCTGAGCAGGCAGGCAGGAATGTGAATGCGGGGGAGAGGTGGCTGCAGTTTCACCTCCCCCATGGGGAAAGAAAGTGCCAGACATTTCTTCAGTGCCATCCATCAAGTGCAGACAGGCCCCTCCTCCGACCTCTGCAAGCCTCTTCCTGGAGGCCACGCCCAGCGGCACTGGAGGTCAGGATGGTCCAGGGAGAGCTTGGAGGTCTGCCTTGGGGACAGCGCTCCTTGATACACAAGTCGCTGAAGAAAGGATAAATTGCCCTCCCTTTGTCTAATGAGTCTTCTAGACATCCTGTGCTCCCTGCCCACCCTTTTTGGCCTCAGTCAGATTTGATTTATTGGGAGAGGGACCTAACACAGTCAAGTCCTCACCCTCCACAGCTGGGGACAAATAGCTCTGGGAAGGCCTAACACAGAACGGTGGTTGCCTTGGTAACACGGCAGCACATCCAACTTACTGATGGGCCCTGGTGGCCATGTTGACTCCCAAACCCCCATTCCACCTCCCCCAGGGTAGTGACAATCCCAGAAGAGAGAGGAAATGCTAAAGACAACTGTGGGGCCTGAGAAGTCAGATCAGGGTGGAGGTTGGGATATCCAGGAGGGGAGACTTTGGGGAGGGGAGACTGCAAGAGATGAGGTGGGGAAGGAAGCGGGGAGCTGATAGACTGAGGAGCCCCAGTCAGACAATTGTAGGAAATTGCCGGTCAGATCCTTCCGGGGCAGCCTGGCTCCGCTGCGGGCACTTGGAGGGGAGGGGGCTGGGGAGTGGGTCTGAAGACAGGCCAAGGGAGTCGATGACTTCAGTAGCTCCAGAACTTTCACTGGAACTGAGGAGATTTCCTTCCGGAGTTAGGCCCCCGAAGCCAGGAAGGACTGGGAAAGCCATTACTGAGGGGAGGTGGGGGGCGGGTGGGTAGGCGGGGGGGCGGGTAGGCGGGTAGGGTCAGAGGCGAGCAGTAGCGCCCCCCGCCTGCTAGCCGGGGAGACGGATTTGCGCCGGGACCTCCGCCCACGTGGGAGGGGCTGTCTAGCCTCGCTTGAGTTTCGCCGGCTGTCCTGCAGAGTAGGTCTGGGAGGGTGGGACGCAACAGGGTTTCCCTGGAGTATGATAAGAATAATAACAACAGTCATCATTGGCATTCGATTGTGCCTTGCAGTTAACCAAGGCTTTCACATACATTATCTCATCAGCCCACGTGACACCCTTGGAAGGGGAGGGAGTGCAGCTGTGGGTAGGAGGGCCCACTGTAGACAGTGTGCAGAGGGAACCAGCGGTGCCAGAGCCTGGGACCCGAAAGAAGAAAAAAAAACACACACACACAGAAAAAGACAAATATCTTCACACACCACGCCCCCTCCATCCTTTTCTCTAGGTCGAAGAGCTTGGGTAGTTTATTTATTCTAGCAGTACGTTTAGTGATGATGTTTTTAAAATGATCCCCTGGAAAAGGAAATGGCAACCCACTCCAGTATTCTTGCCTGGAGAATCCCACGGACGGAGGAGCTTGGTGGGCTACAATCCATGGGTTGCAGAGTCAGACACGACTGAGCGACTTCACATACCTTTCAGTGCTGATCCATGGAATCTAATTAGCAGTAGAGGCCAGTTTTGTAGCCTGAAAGTCATTTTGTTCTTTTTAATTGCAAGAGTTGTAAAAATACCAAAATAAATTAATCAACCATTAAAAAAAATACCTAATGCTGTTCATGGAGATTTAATCTCATTGAACTGGAATTCAATTAAGATTCCAGGCAAGGTGTTTATCATCAAGATGCTGATAAATTTGGATGCTGGTGAGGAGGATAAGGCCTTAGAAGAGAGATGGTGTGGGGCAGGAATCCAGTTACTGTAGTGCTAACTGCAGGTGTAATGAGGGGGTCCAGATGGGGATAAAACCTACCCACCCAGTTCCCTATCGCAGTTTTCACCCGTGAGTAGAGTGGTCAGGCTGGTTGCCCTGTAAGAACCTTTCCATAGCAAAGATTCCATAATCAGATGCATCTGAAAATCACTATGACACCTCTTCTGGACTTAATGCATCCCACTATTTCTATCTGCCTTAGGCTTTCAAATGTGGACAGCACATGGCATACACTGACCATTGATAATGTCCTGTAATCAGGTCAGCTTATCTTGTCTCAACCCACCAAACTCTCAGCAGGCCAAGACCAGGCCATCATACAATACAGAACTCAGGATTCAGAACTGGAGCAACCTCAAACCTCTAGTAAGTGAGAGGCATTTATGATGCTGATTAAGAGACTAATTCTGGATTCAAATTTCAGCTCCGCCTAAAATATGTTTTGGCTTCACTGTGCGGCATGTGGGACCTTAGTTCCCTCACCAGGATTGAACCTGTGCCCCCTGCAAAGGAAGAGTGGAATCTTAACCATGGGACCTCAAGGGACAACCAACCCTCTGCCACCTATAATCCAAGTAGCTTTGGGCAGACTTCTCAACTTCTCTAAGCTTCAATTGTCTGCTCTAATGTGGTGGTAGTTGTTCAGTCGCCAAATGGTGTCCAACTCTTTGTGACTCCAAGCATGCCAGGCTTCCCTGTTCCTCACCATCTTCCAGAGTTTACCCAAGTTCATGTCCATTGAATCAGTGATGCCATCCAATCATCTCATCCTCTGTCGCTCTATCATGGGAATGATCATAAAAAGACCCACCCCATAGGGTTGCCTGGAGGATTATGTTTTTTCCTATCATATCCTTAAAACACTGAAGGGCAGGTAATAGGAACTCATTAATTTTGGTGCTATTATTAAAAGTCTATATTATGCAAACTATAATGCTAAATATAAGGAATTACTGATATCCAGGAACAGTTGTAAGTGAAATGCAACATGATTAGACCCCCTCAATGAGAGGTAAGATCTAAAAATCTTAGAAGAAAAGCTAAAGGTTATGCATTTCAACCGCTTATCTGGGACTGAAATCCTTTTTAAAACGTCTGTGTATCTTTCATGTTCTACTGGAAAACTTTCAGGGACTTGGAACTAAGACCATTCTATTTTTGAACAGCTGTGATTAGAATATTCTCCCTGATATAAGAAGATGGAGATATTTCAATCATAGAATTCCTTTTGAGGAAATAATTTGTGTTTACAGACAAGGAAGCAAGCCCATGCTCCTTCAACTGCCTTCTAAGGAAGGCGCATCTTGTTGGATGAAGGGTCCTTTGTTTTTCGGAATCTCGAGCTGAGTTTTTATATAAATTGTGAGCTCAGGATGAGCTTGTCTAATAAATCCACTTGTGTGACAGTTGAGAGAAGAAGCAAGGATAGAGATATTCCAGTAGCTGAACAGCGACTTTGGAGGCCAGATATATCTAATAGAGACTTTTAAAAAAAGAGAGATAGGGATGGTAGTTCATTGGTTAGGGCTTGGCACTTTCGCCTTCAGAACCTAGTTCAGTCCCTGGTTGGGGAACTAGGATCCCACAAGCACTGCCAAAATCAAACAACAACAACAACAACAAAAACTTGTGACTTTATTGTTTTCTAGAAATGACACACTTCTCTAAAGAGGTGCAGAGAAGAAATTAAAACTTGGCCATTGAATAGTTATTGGTAACATTTGATGGACATCATTCCAGTGTGAATTATAAATTGATGTTGGATATTTAATATAAATTCCTTTTATGTTTATGGAAAGGTCAATCTGCCTCTTACCTCTTCCCCTGGCCCTAGCACTGAGGTTTCTAGCTCTGTAGAAGTCTCCTCTCTCTTCCAAGGACATCCTGCGTCCCTAATCCTAACCCCTCTTCCTCCCCCTCCATCCCCCCTATTGGAGTCTCAGCAATATAACATCACTAGTTTCTTTAGAGATTTCTCTAAAATGTGACTCTAAACTCTGTACCATTCTAGGTGAGCTCCTATATGCTCACCCTGGTTCATCAATGTCCCTTTGACAGCCTGCCTCCTTGTCTGGAGTAGAATCACTCAGGTGAAGTCTAAGGAGTGCAGAGAGCAGGAAATTATCACCTCCTAGCATCTGTCACATGATGGGCTATTATGGAACTTGTGGTCACACATATCCCTCTCTGCCCTGACCTCTACAGTTTTTCTGATGTTACTACTGTTAATTAAATCTCTCCCACCTTGTTCTTTGTGCAATTTCAAAATAAAAAATAACTGTTTTACTAAAGATTTCACATAGATGATGAGGAGGAGGAGGGTTATGTCACTGAGAGCACAATCAGTTCAGTTCAGTTCAATTGCTTACTCGTGTCTGACTCTTTGTGACCCCATGGACTGCAGCAATCCAGGTTTCCCTGTCCATTACCAACTCCCAGAGCGTGCACAAACCCATGTCCATTGAGTCAATGATGCCATCCAACCATCTCACCCTCTGTTGTCCCCTTCTTCTCCTGCCTTCAATCTTTCCCAGCATCAGGGTCTTTTTCAATGAGTTAGTTCTTTGCATCAGGTGACCAAAATACTGGAGCTTCAGCTTCATCATCAGTCTTTCCAATGAGTATTCAGGACTGATTTCCCTTAATATTAACTGGTTGGATCTCCTCGCAGTCCAAGGGACTCTCAAGAGTCTTCTCCAGCACCATACTTCAAAAGCATCAGTTCTTCAGTGCTCAGCTGTCTTTATGGTCCAACTCTCACATCCATACATGACTACTGGAAAAACCATAGCTTTGACTAGATGGACCTTTGTTGGCAAAGTAATGTCTCTGCTTTTTATTGTGCTATCTAGGCTGGTCATAGCTTTTCTTCCAAGGAGCAAGTATCTTAATTTCATGGCTGCAGTCACCATCTGCAGTGATTTTGAAGCCCAAGAAAATAGTCTCTCGCTATTTCCATTGTTTCCCCATCTGTTGACCATGAAGTGATGGAACTGGATGCCATGATCTTAGTTTTTTAAATGTTGAGTTTTAAGCCAGCTTTTTCACTCTCCTCTTTCACTCTTTCATCAAGAGGTTCTTTAGTTCCTCTTTGCTTTCTGCCATAAGGGTGGTGTCATATCTGAGGTTACTGATATTTCTCCTGGCAACCTTGATTCCAGCTTGTGCTCATCCAGCCCAGCATTCTGTCTGATGTACTCTGCATACAAGTTAAATAAGCAGGGTGACAATATATAGCCTTGATGTACTCCTTTCTCAATTTGGAATCAGTCCATTGTTCCATGTCTGGTTCTAACTGTTGCTTCCTGACCTGCAAACAGATTTCTCAGGAGGCAGGTAAAGTAGTCTGGTGTTCCCATCTCTTGAAGAATTTTCCACAGTTTTTGTGATCCACATAGTCAAAGGCTTTAGCATAATCAATGAAGAAGATGTTTTTCTGAAATTCTCTTGCTTTTTCTATGATCAAACGGATGTTTATCTCTTATTCCTCTGCCTTTCCTAAATCCAGCTTGGACATCTGAAAGTTCTCAGTTCATGTACTGTTGAAGTCTGGCTTGGAGGATTTTGAGCATTACTTTGCTAGCGTATGAGATAAGTGCAATTATGCAGTAGTTTGAATATTCTTTGGCATTGCCTTTCTTTGGGATTGGAATGAAAAGTGGCCTTTTCCAGTCCTGTGGCCACTGCTGAGTTTTCCAAATTTGCTGGCACATTGAGTGTCGCACTTTAACAGCATCATCTTTTAGGATTTGAAATAATTCAGCTGGAATTCCATCATCTCCACTAGCTTATTTCGTAAAAATGCTTCCTAAGGCCCACTTGACTTTGCACTCCAGGCTGTCTGGCTCTAGGTGAGTGATCACACCATCACGGTTATCTGGGTCATGAAGATCTTTGTTGTATAGTTCTTCTGTGTATTCTTGCCACCTCTTCTGAATATTTTCTGCTTCTGTTAGGTCCATATCATTTCTGTCTTTTATTGTGTCCATCTTTGCATAAAATGTTCCCTTGGTATCTCTAATTTTCTTGAAGAGGTCTCTGCTGCTGCTGCTAAGTTGCTTCAGTCGTGTCCAACTCTGTGTGACCCCATAGATGGCAGCCCACCAGGTTCCCCCGTCCCTAGGATTCTCCAGGCGAGAACACTGGAGTGGGTTGCCATTTACTTCTCCAATGTATGAAAGTGAAAAATGAAAGTGAAGATGCTCAGTTGTGTCCGACTCTTAGTGACCCCATCAACCACAGCCTACCAGGCTCCTCCATCCTTGGAATTGTCCAGGCAAGAGTACTGAAGTGGGTTGCCATTGCCTTCTCTGAAGAGGTGTCTAGCCTTTCCCATTCTATTGTTTTCCTCTATTTCTTTGCATTGATCATTAAGGAAGGCTTTCTTATCTCTCCTTGCTATTCTTTGGAACTCTGCATTTAGATGGATATCTTTCCTCTTCTCTTTTGCCTTTTGCTTCTCTTCTTTTCTCAGCTCTTTGTAAGGCCTCCTCAGACAACCATTTTGTCTTTTTGCATTTCTTTTTCTTGAGGATGGTCTTGATCACTGCCTCCTGTACAGTGTTACACACTTCCATCCATAGTTCTTCAGGCAATCTATCAGACCTAATCTCTCGACTCTATTTGTCACTTCCACTGTACAGTTGCAAGGGATTTGATTTAGCTCATACCTGAATGACCTAGTGGTGTTTCCTACTTTCTTCAATTCAAGTCTGAATTTTGCAATAGGGAGCTCATGATCTGAGCCACAGCCAGTTCCTGGTCTTGTTTTTGCTGACTGTACAGAGCTTAGCCATCTTTGGCTGCAAAGAATATAATCAGTCAAATTTTGGTATTGACTATCTGGTGATGTCCATGTGTAGAGTCATCTCTTGTGTTGTTGGGAGAGGGTGTTTGCTATGACCAGTGCATTCCCTTGGCAAAACTCTGTTAGCTTTTGCCCTGCTTCATTTCTCATTCCAAGGCCAAACTCCCTATTACTCCAGATATCTCCTGACTTCCTACTTTTGCATTCCAGTCTCCTATGATGAAAAAGTCACCTTTTTTGGTGTTAGTTCTAGAAGGTCTTGTAGGTCTTCATACAACTGTTCATTTTCAGCTTCTTTTACATTACTGGTTGGGGCATAGACTTGGATTACTGTGATATTGAATGGTTTGCCTTGGAAATGAACAGAGATCATTCTGTCATTTTTGAGATTGCATGCAAGTACTACATTTCAGACTCTTTTGTTGACAGTGAGGGCTACTCCATTTCTTCTAAGGGATTCTTGCCCACAGTAGTAGATACAACAGTCATCTGAATTAAATCCGCCCATCCAGTCCATTTTAGTTCACCGATTCCTAAAATGTCAATGTTCACTCTTGCTATCTCCTGTTTGACCACTTCTAATTTACCTTGATTCATGGACCTAACATTCCAGGTTCCTGTTCAATATTATTGTTTATAGCATTGGACTTTAATTCCGTCACCAGTCACATCCACAGCTGAGTGTCATTTTAGCTTTGGCTCAGCCTCTTCATCCTTTCTGGAGGTATTTTTCCACTCTTCTCCAGTAGCATATTGGACATCTACTGACCTGGGGAGTTCATCTTTCAGTGTCATATCTTTTTGCCTTTTCATGCTGTTCATGGGGTTCTCAGGACAAGAATACTGAGGTGGTTTGCCATTCCCTTCTCCGGTGGACCACTTCTTGTCAGAATTATCCACCATGACCTGTCTGTCTTGGGTGGTCCTGCCTGGCATGGATCATAGTTTCACTGAGTCAGACAAGGCTGTGAGCCATGTGAGAGCACAATATTCCTACCTAAAAACTCATTAGACAGGCTTCCTGTCTCCTCCAATTCCCTCTCTAGCCAGCCACCAGCCGGGACGGATCCAGGTCTTGTGGGTCTGGAAGCTTATACAATTTGGTGGATCCTCTTTAAGAAAAACAATACAAAATTAGGGATGAAATATTTAATTAGAATGTGAAGATAAAGTTACAAATCAAAAATTTTACAAACTTTAAACTTCCAAAAGCTGACAAACACGCAAACATACCAAAATCTAGAAAAATAACTATCCTTTTTTCTCTTCCTCTTATTATTTATTTATTTGGCTTCATTGAGTCTTAGTTGCGTCCTATGGGATCTTTTGTGGTGGCATACACGCGTACACTCTCTAGTGCTGGCACCCAGGTGCGGTAGTTACAGGGCACAGGTTTAGTTGCTCCGCAGGATGTGGGATCTTAGTTCCCCGACCAGGGAGCAAACCAGCATCCCCTGAATTGCAAGGTGGATTCTTAACCACAGGGCACCCAGGGAAGTCCGTCCATTATTGTTTATTACAAGCCATTGAATATGATTCCCTCAGCCACATCATAGAACTGTGTTGCTTATTTTACATATAGTAGCTTGTATCTGCTAACCCAAACTCCTAAACTTATCCCTCCCTCACTCCCTTTTCCCTTTGGTAACCATAAGTTTGTTTTCTATGTCTGTTTCTGTTTCATACATATGTTCATTTGTGTCATATTTTAGATTCCACATATATACAATATCATATGATATTCATCTTTTTCTGATTTAGTTCACTTAGTGTATGTTAGATAATTGAATGTATTCTGACAAGAGAGAACTTCTGTCTTGACTAGTCATCAGTTAAAGTTGAATTCTCCCTTTACAGTTTTATATATCTGATGATTGGGAGGATTTTCCATAGACTATTTTCTGGCGCTGTATATTTCAAATATTGTTTCTCCTCTGCTAACCATGTGCTTCCAGTGCTCAGCATAAAGGATATGTTCACATGCTGTGTTTATACAGCCTCTAGCCCTGTTCCTGTCATCATGTTGGAGGAGCCTGCTTAGACCATGGTAGACTCCTCCTGAAAGCTATTCCTGCATGGAAATGACTCTTAGTAACTGTGTATGAAAGTGACCACAAACTATGTCAATATATACAGTTGAACTCCAATAAAATGTAGTGCCAACTCAACCTCACCTTAGCCAGATCATCAAAATGCCTATGGCCACTTTCATACTATACAACAGAAGGGGAAGCTTGTAGAGGGGCCAGAGTGAAAGAGTGGTCTTAGCAAATTATAGTTAAAATATCTCCCTTTTGCAAATTTTACAAATTTGTGAGCACATTGAGCACATTGATAGACCCTCTTCCAGGGCCTTGGAAGCAATCAGTCAAAGTGAGTAGCTCTGAAGCCTAAGCTCCATGTAGACTCCCCCTCTTTGGGCTTCCCTGATGGTCTAGTGGTTTGGAGTCTGCCTGCCAATGTAGGAGACATGGGTTTGATCTCTGATCCAGGAAGATCCCATATGTTGCAGAACAATTAAAATCTGTGTACCAAAACTACTGAGCTCGTGTGCCTAGAGCCCATGCTCTCCAACAAGAGAAGCCACTGCAATGTATCGCAGCAAAGACCCAGCACAGCCAAATAAATAAATAAATCTAAATTAAAAAGTCTTCCTCTTCTATATCCAGCCTATATCACCTTCCCTACCTCACCTCTGGAGAAGGAAATGGCAACCACTCCGGTGTTCTTGCCTGGAGAATTCCGTGGAGAGAGGAGCCAGAGGAACATGGCGGGCTACAGTCCATTCTGTCACAAAGAGTCAAACACGACTAAACAACTAACACACACTCACACATCACCTCTAAAATTTGCCAGGATCCAGTTCCCAGGGGATCACAGAGCCTCTCCACTTCCTAACTGAGATATAATCGATATATTAGCTTCAGGTATAAAACATAAGGATTCAATATTTGTATACATTGCAAAATAATCACCACAGTAAGTCTAGTTAACATTCATCACCATACAGAGTCACAGGTTTTTTTTTTTTCTCGTGAGAATTTTTAAGATCTACTCTCTCAGCAACTTTCAGATAGACAATACAGTGTCATTTACTATAGTCACTCTGCTATGCATTGTAAGTGAGATTGTACAGTATTTGTCTTTCTCTGATTTATTTAACTTAGCATAATTCCTAAAGGTCCATCCGTGTTGTCTTTTCTTGGTTGGTTTTTTTTTTTTTTTTGGCTGCACTGGGTCTTCCCTGCTGCATGCAGGCTTTCTGTAGTTGCGGAGAGCAGGCTTATTGCGGTGACTTCTCTTGTTGCAGAGCCGGGGCTCTAGCTGCATGAGCTTCAGCAGTTGCAGCACAGGGGCTCACTAGCTGTGGCTCTCGGGCCCTAGAGTATGCAAGGTATAGTCACTGTGGTCACAGGCTTAGCTGCACCACACCACGTGGAACCTTCCCTGACTAGGGATCAAGCCTATGTCTCCTGCATTGACAAGTGGATTCTTATCCACTCTGCCACCAGGGAAGTCCCATGTTGTCTTAAATAGCAAGATCACCTTCTTTTTCGTGGCCAAATAATATTCCATTAAATATACATACCACATTTTCTTTATCCATTACACTAACAGAAACTTGGGTTGTTTCCATATCTTGGCAATTTAAAAGAGTGCTGCAGTGCACATGGGGATACATATGTCTTTCCAACTTAATGTTTTCATTTCCTTCATCTCAATATCCAGAAGCAGAATTGCTAGTGCATATGGTGGTTGTTGTTGTTGTTTAGTCATTAAGTCGTGCCCAACTTTGTGCAACCCCATGGACTGTATATAGCTTGCCAGGCTCCTCTGTCCATGGGATTTCCCAGACAAGAATACTGGAGTGTGTTGCCATTTCTTTCCCCAGGGGATTTTCCCAGCCCAGGGGTTGAACCTGCATTTCCTGCACTGGCAGGTGGGTTCTTTACCACTGAGCCACCAGGGAAGCTGCTTATAGCCTCTTTTAAGTTAAACTAGTTGAATTTTAAAGTCAGCAATTACACAGTTGAAAAACAAATGTGTCTATAAAGATACACTGTGAAAAATTTCTCTTGCATCTGTCCCATTGTCATCTATATCCATGTAAATATAAGCAAGCACCTTTATTAACATTTTTTTGTTCTTACCAAGTTTCTTTATGTAGCATGAGCACACACAAGTATATGTTTTCGCTATCTTACACAAATGGTAGCATCTTGCTCATCTCACTTAATAACATACATATCTTTGAACTCTTCACATTCAACTTGGAAATAGTTTCTTTTTTAAAATTTAATTAGTTTTAAATTGAAGGATAATTGCTTTAGAATATTTTGTTGGTTTCTGCCATATATCAACATGAATCAGCCATACGTATACATATGTCCTCTCCCTCTTGAACCTCCTTCCCACCTCCCACCCTATCCCACCTGGAAATAGCTTCTTTATTCTTTTTGAGCTGCATAGTATTAATTTTTGTACTTATGTCATAATCTATTAACCCAGTTGGTAAACACTGACAAGTTTTCCATATTTTGCTCTTTTTTTTTTAAAGTCTATTTTGTTTATTTCCTTACTTTGGCTGCACTGGGTCTTTGTGGCTTTCTCTAGTTGTGGCAATCGGGGGCTATTCTCTAATTGTGGTGCGTGGGCTTCTCATCGCAGAGGCTTCTCTTGTGGCACACCAGCTCTAGAGCACGCAGGCTCCAGTAGTTGTAGTGCATGAGCTTAGTTAGTTGTCCTGTGGCATGTGGAATCTTCCCAGACCAGGGATCAAACTCGTGATCCCTGCATTGACAGGGAGATTCTTAACCACTGGACCACCCTGGCAGTCCAATAGTTTGCTGTTTTATGCAATGTCATAACGGTTAATCTGATTTATCTACCAAATGTGTACTCATATCTTTGTCATGTTGCATGCAGTATATCTGCAAGATAAACTCCTAGAAGTGAGATTCCTGAGTCAAAGAGTATATATGCTTGTAGTTGTTATATCTATTTCAAATTGTCCCCATATAAAGGTTACCAACATGTACATCCAACAACCAAACATGAATATGCCTAATTCCTTAAAACTTTGACAACTGTTTTCCAAATTTGGGATTTTTGCCAACCTGATAGATGACAGATTTTGCCAACAAAGGTCCATCTAGTCAAGGCTATGGTTTTTCCAGTGGTCATGTATGGATGTGAGAATTGGACTATTTGGACTATGAAGAAAGCTGAGCACCGAAGAATTTATGCTTTTGAACTGTGGTGTTGGAAAAGACTCTTGAGAGTCCTTGGACTGCAAGGAGATCCAACCAGTCCATCCTAAAGGAGATCAGTCCTGGGTGTTCATTGGAAGGACTGATGTTGAAGCTGAAACTCCAATACTTTGGCCACCTCTTGCAAAGAGTTGGCTCACTGGGAAAGACCCTGATGCTGGGAGGGATTAAGGGCAGAAGGAGAAGGGGACGACAGAGGATGAGATGGCTGGATGGCATCACTGACTCGATGGACATGAATTTGAGTGAACTCTGGGAGTTGGTGATGGACAGGGAGGCCTGGCATGCTGCAATTTCATGGGGTCGAAAAGAGTCAGACACAACTGAGCGACTGAACTGAACTGACAGATGAAAAGCAGTATCTCAATTTTGTTTCACTTGCTCCATTAAAAAAAATTGAGGTAAAGCATATATGCATAGTAAAATATGCAGTTCAATAAATTCTTACATACGTATGCTATTACCCAGGCTTCCCAGGTGGCTCAGTGATTAAAAACAAAACAAACAAACAAAAAACCTGCCTGTTAATGCAGGAGACATGAAACGTGGGTTTGATCCCTGGATTGGGAAGGTCCTCTGGAGGAGAGTGTGGAAACCCACTCCAGTATTCTTGCCTGGATAATCCCATGGACAGAAGAGCCTGGCAGCCTAAGGTCCACAGGGTCGCAAAGAGTCAGTCATGACTGAAACGACTTAACACACATGCATACACATGCATGGTATCACGCAAATAAGCCATATAACCATCACCCAAATAAAGATCTGACTGCTCCTCGTATCTCAGAAGTCTCCTTCATTTCCTTTCCCAACCAGTATCTCCTCCAACCCTCACTTCCTCAAAGTTAGTCATTATTCTTATTTCTACTGGCTTAGGTAACTAAGTATTCTTGAACTTCATATACATGACATGGCACAATATACACTTAGTGTACTTAGTAAGTCTAGATTCTTTCTTATTTTTTGTAAGACTTTATAAAAAGCAATTTAAGGTCCCACCAAAACTGAGGGCCAGGTACAGAGATTTCCCACATAGCCTTTGCCCCCACATATGCATAGCCTCCTCCATTTATCCACATCCCCCACCAGATCGGTACACTTGTTACCACTGATGAACCTACACTGACACATTATTATCATCCAGACTCACTAGTTTACCTCAGTGTTTACCTTGGTATTGTACATTCTACAGGTTTGGACAAATGTGTAATGACACCTATCCATCATTATCGTATCATACAGAGTATTTTCACTGCCCTAAAAATCCTCTGTGCTCTCCTCATTCATCCTTCCACCCATCATCCATCCCCCTGGAAGCCAGATCTTTTTGCTCTCCACACAGTTTTGCCTTTTCTGGAATGTCATAAATTTGGAATCATACAGTATATAGCCTTTTTCAGATTGACTTCTCTCACTAAGTAATGTGCATTGAGGGTTCTTCCATGTTTTTTCATGGCTTAATGCATCATTTCTTTTTGGTGCCAGGTTGGGATTCTTTCAGTCAACATCCACTGTTGTGAGAGTTTGTTTTTTACCACTATATATTGTTCCATTGTATTAATATATCTATAATTATTTATCCTTTCTATTATTTTTCTCTTTTTAAATTGAAGTATGAGCTTCGCTGATAGCTCAGTTGGTAAAGAATCTACCTGCAATGCAGGAGAGCTAGGTTTGATCCCTGGATGGGGAAGGTCCCCTGGAGAGGGGAAAGGCTACCCACACCAATATTCCGGCCTGGAGAATTCCATGGACTGTATACTTCAACTAATAGAATTTTTTACAATGTTGTGCCAGTTTAAAGTATGCCATGCTGTTCTTAGTCACTCAATCATGTCCAACTATTTGTGACCCCATGGACTGTAGCCCACTATCAATGGGATTCTCCAGGCGAGAATACTGGAGTGGGTTGCCATGCCCTCCTACAGGGGATCTTTCCCACCCAGGAATTGAACCCAGGTCTCCCACATTGTAGGTGGTTCTTTACCAGCTGAGCTACCAGGGAAGCCCTGGTTTAAAGCATATATAAGTATAGAGATATGTGAGATATTCCTTTTTACAGCCTTTTTATTATTGATGGACTTTCAGATTGTTTCTAGTTTTTTAAAGAACACTATTTTTTAAGAGAAGTTTTTGGTTTACAATTGTTTCTGGTTTTTTACTGTAATAAACAGTGCTACTATGAAAATTCTTACACATGCTGTTTTGTGGACACATGCAATAATTTCTCTTGGCTGTAAATTAGAGTGGAATTAATATGTCCTGGGATGGGCAATTGTTTAACTTTGGCGGATACTATTCAATAGTTTACTAAAGCAGTTAGTCTAATTTCCACACTATCCAGCAGTGTATGATAGTTCTAATCACTAGACATCCTCACCAACACTTGGTATTGTCAGTCTTTTAATTCTCATGTTTAGTGGTATCTCATCAGCTTCTTTTTGAAACTTTAAAAATCTGAAGTAATTTTTAATTACAGAAATGTTGCAAGAAGGATACAAAGAACTTTTATACACCCTTCAACTAGATTTACCAATTAACATTTTACTACATTTTCTTTATCATTCTCTCTCCCTGTCTATACATGCTGTATATCTATAACATAAAGGGTTAGGATTATATACATGTATAAATATACATATTAATATATTATTTTTATATATGTATAAAAAATATATATGGCATTAACATTCAGAAAACGAAGATCATGGCATCCGGTCCCATCACTTCATGGGAAATAGATGGAGAAACAGTGGAAAGTGTCAGACTTTATTTTTTTGGGCTCCAAAATCACTGCAGATGGTGACTGCAGCCATGAAATTAACAGACGCTTAGTCTTTGGAAGAACAGTTATGACCAACCTAGATAGTATATTCAAAAGCAGAGACATTACTTTGCCGACTAAGGTCCATCCAGTCAAGGCTATGGTTTTTCCAGTGGTCATGTATGGATGTGAGAGTTGGACTGTGAAGAAAGCTGAGCGCCGAAGAATTGCTGCTTTTGAACTGTGGTGTTGGAGAAGACTCTTGTTTTTATGTCTCCGTGGTATTTTTTTTTAATCCATGATAATCCATGATATTTTATCTAGAAGAGTTCTTCAGTCTTAGATCTAAGAGGCTTAACATTTTGGACAGACCAGTTACGTTGTAGAATGTCCCTCAATTTGGGTTTCTCATATTTTTGCTTAAATCCTTGTTACAGTGATTTTTGTCAAAGGTTATTTTTTCATTGTTGTTTTTAAAGATTATATTTTTACTGTGGTAACATACATGTAACACAAAATTTACTGTTTTAACTATTTTTAAGTGTATAAACCAGTAGCATTAATTACATTCACGACATTATATAACCATCACCATTATTCCCAAAATGTTTTCATCACCTCAAAAAGAGAATCTATAACCACTAAAGAATAACTTCCTATTCCCACCTCCCTTGTCCCTGATAACCTCTAATCTACTTTCTACTTTTATGAATTTGTCTATTCTAGATATTTCATATACGTGGAATCATGTAACAGTTAGTCTTGCCTATCTGGATTATTCCACTTAGCATATTGTTTTTAAGGTTCATCCATCTTATAACATGCATTTAATTTGTATTTCCCTTATTACTAATGACACTGACCAACTTTACATGTGCTTATATTTATATATCTCCTTTGGGAAAATATCTATTTGAGTCTTCTGCCCATTTTCTAGTTGGGTTTGTTTTTTGTTGTTGTTGTTTGTTTTTGAGTTTTAGTTCTTTATGTATTCTGGATATTAAACCCTCATATGATTTGCAAATGTTTTCTCCCTTTCTATGTGTTGTCTTTTAACTTTCTTGATAATATCCTTTGGTGTACAAAAGTTTTAAATTTTAATGATATCTAGTTTCTTTCTTTTTCCTTTTGTTATTCATGCTTTTGGTATCACATCTGAGAATCAATCCATTTTGAAATCCAGTGTCACGAAGCTTTTGTCCTATGTTTTCTCCTAAGAGATTTATAGTTTAGCTCTTATATTTAGATTGTAGGTACATTTTGAGATAATTTTTGTAAATGGTGTGAAGTAGAGGTCCAATTCCATTCTTTTGCCTGTGGAAATCCAGTTGTCTGATCCTTGTCTGTTGAAGATGCTGTTCTTTCCCCATTATATGAACTTGGCACCCTTGTCAAAAATTGACTAGCTATTGGGACTTCCCTAGTGGTACTGCTGCTGCTACTGCTAAGTCACTTCAGTCGTGTGTGACTCTGTGTGACCCCATAGACAGCAGCCCACCAGGCTCCCACGTCCCTGGGATTCTCCAGGCAAGAACACTGGAGTGGGTTGCCATTTCCTTCTCCAGTGCATGAAAGTAAAAAGTGAAAGTGAAGTCGCTCAGTGGTGTCCGACCCTCAGCGACTCCATGGACTGCAGCCTACCATGGGATTTTGAAGGCAGGAATAATGGAGTGGGGTGCCATTGCCTTCTCCCTCCCTAGTGGCACAGTAGATAAGAATCCACCTGCCAATGCAGGGACATGGGTTCAATCCCTGGTCTGGGAAGATTCCACACCCTCGGAGCAAAAACCCATGTGCCACAACTCCTGAGCCCATGCTCTAGAGCCCACGAGCCACAGCTACTGAAGTCCGTGTGCCCTAGAGCCTGTGCTCTGCAACCGGGGAAGCCACTGCAGCGAGAAGCCTGTGCGCCGCAACCAGAGAGCAGCCCCAGCTCTCCACAGCTGGAGAAAGCCTGCTCCCTGCAGCCGAGACCCAGCACAACCCCAAAACATTGCTTCAATCGACTAGCTATAAATTTTTTACTTTATTTCTGGACTCTCTATTCTATTCTCTTGATCTGTATGTCTATCTTCATGCCAACACAACACTGTTTTTATTACTATAGCTTACTGTAGTCATTTTAAAAATGGGAAGTGTGAGTCCTTGACTTTGTTCTTTTTTTTCTCTCTCAAGATTATTTGGTTATTCAGAGCCTCTCGCAATTCCATGTGAGTTTGTAGACTGACTTTTCCATTTCTACCAAAAAAAAAAATCTTTAGAACTTTTATGAGATTGCATCAGATCTGTAGGTCAGTTGTAGTACTTCAATACAGTCTTCTTACCCACAGACATAGGATATCTTCCATTTGTTTAGAGCTCTTTAATTTTTTTCAGCAATAATTTGTAGTGTCCAGTGTGCAAGTCTTTTACTCCCTTGTTTTCATTTATTCCTAGGTATTTTGTTCTTTTGAAGATATTATAAATGGAATTGCTGCTTTTTTTTTTTTCTGGCACACCATGTGGCTTGCAGGACCCAGCAGTGAAAGCTCAGAGTCCTAACCACTGAACAGCCAGGGAATTCCCAGAATTGCCTTCTTAAATTCCCTTTCAGATTATTCACTGCTGTTATACAGAAACACAGCTGGGGCTTTTTGTGTTGATCTTGTACCCTACAAGTTCATTGAATTCATTTATTAGTTCTACTGTCTTTCTTGTGGATTCTTTGGGCGTATCCTCTATATGGGGCTATGGATTTCACTTATGCATAGATATAATATCATTTTTTCTTTTTCAATTTGAGTATCTTTTGTTTCTTTTTCTTTTCTAATTGCTGTGGCTAGAATTTCCAGTATCACTTTGTAATTTTAATTAATATTGTCCTAATGACTTATATTAACAAACTTTTTGTGTGTTTTTAACCATTTGGATGTCCTTCTTTGTGAAATGCCAGCTTACATCTTTTATCCACTTTTCAAATGAGAGTTTCCTGTGTTTTATATATCTCTATCTGCCTACCTACCTATTAATATCATCTTGTGATGACAGTTTTTATCAGGTATGTGCATTACAAATATTTTCTCCCAGTTCATGGCTTGTCTTTTATCCTTTTAATGGTGTCTTTTAATAGACAGTTCTTAATTTATTTTATTTTATTTATTTATTTTCGGCTGTACTGGCTCTTTGTTGGTGCGAGTGAGCTTCAGGTGCGAAGAGTGGAGGCTTCAGCAGCTGTGGCACGTGACTCAGCCCAGGCTCAGTAGTTTTGGGCACAGGTTTAGCTGCACCAAGTTGCACCATGTGGTGTTGGCATGAGTTGGACCAAGAAAGTCCAACAGATCTTAATTTTAATTAAGTCCAGTTCATCCATCCTTCCATTATTATTTTTCTATCTACTAAGAAATCTTTGCAGACTTCCCAGGTGGTCCAGTGGTTAAGAATCCACCTGTCAATATAAGGGATACAGATTCAATCTCTGGTCTGGGAAGGTTCCACATGCCTTGGGACAACTAAGTCCACATGATGAAACTCCTGAAGCCCCCACTCTCCACAACTAGAGGAAGCCCGCACACAGCAATGAAGACCCAGTGCAGCCAAAAAGAAATAAATACTTTAAAAAGAAATCTTTGCCTATCTCACTTCACTAATTTTTTAATATTAGTTTCAGGAACTCCCATTTATCCCTGTTTTAAATCCTTTCTAGCCTAGGCCTGAGCATACAAGTAAGCACACTTTCCATTATTAAATAACTTCATGTTCGGTTAGTTCAATCTCTGACCTCATTAATAACATTTTCAGTGCTATATGGCGATCGGGTCTATTAGCTACTAGTCTCAGCTTTGTGTTTTTATAAATTTTATAAGTATGCCTTTTTAGTCTTTACCCAAACCCTGTAATTCATCATTCTCTCTGAGGTAGGAGATTCCTTTATTGTCAAACCCATAAGTCTCTTGGGATTATTAGGCATTGATTTGTTTGTTTTTTCCTTGATGGAGGAACTTTCTGCAGCACTGTGAATCTTTTCATTTTAATTTTTTCTTTATTCCAGGGCCTTACTATTTGATTCTTATTAATGGTAACTATAGCTTCCCCTGCCAAGGGAGGAAAAAAATAAAACCACCTTGCTATTTTTAACCTCAATTGCCTTCAACAGTGGGTGGATTTTGACAAATGGAAGGTCCTTCCTTCTGGAAATCAGCTAGGTGGGGGCAGCATCAGGGAAGAGCTCAAATTCTCCACATCAGAGGAGGGGAATATTATGAGGTTGTTAGATGGAATGAAGTTAATTTCCATGTTTTGATTTGGGAGAAAAAAATGGTCAGGATAGAAATACTAATTGAGCAAGAAGAAAGAAATCATAAAACAATTTTATTTTTGTTAAAAAAAATGAAAACAACTAAAGAATCGTGGATATGTGTTTATGCATTTTTAAAAGTAGAGAAAGATATACAACAAATTAGTAACACTGATGACTCAAGAGAAGTGAGACTGCACAGGGTGAAAGGGAAAAAAAGAGGGTTCTTTCTACTTTGCATTGTTATGAGTTTTTATTACAGGTTTTAAAATTATAATAATTTTAAAAATAAGTCTTGGGAAACTATATTGATTAGGTAGGGTGAGTCACATAATTTCTACTAAGGATTTGGGAAATTCAGGTGTCTGAGAGGGTAGTTTAGGATGATTAGAGAAGTGGCATGATGTTGAATGGGCTTGAATCCACTCTAATCCCTAAGGATATACTATGTTTATGTATATACACATACACTTACACACATACATAGGCTAGAGAAGAACAAATTCCAGAAACATTTCTAATAAAAAACCTTTATTGACTGAATTATGGGAGGGAAAACAACGTCAAAAACAAGCTTCCGCACTGGATTGCTAGGGGCAAATGCTGACACGAACACAGATAAAGCAGGACAATACAGAGCTTCCAGAAGCCTTTCTAATAATGAATCAGTGCACGATTCTAATGAGCGGTGTGCAAAAGTAGGTCCATGCTTTTATTTTTCCTCAGCGTCTGGCTGGTAACTGCAGTTGCATGGACGCTTCCAAAGCTTGTGTGATAGATACTCTTAGTTCCGGGAGCTGGCTCCATACCATCCAATGGCATTTGCTCTGACACTGCTTAAGGGTTAGGGTTCTGCTCCTTGGCCCTGCTATGTCAGTTCACAACTAGGATTTGGGTTTCTCAAAGCCAACTAGGGACGAACGGTGCCCTGCTTCCAGTACCACCCCAGCTTCTGAACTAGGGAGGTGAGGAGGCTGGAAGCCAGCGCCGCGCACGCGCGTCAATTCACGCAGGCGCAGCCTCTCTCCTTCCTGATCTCCCACACCCACCTCCGGGAAGTCGTTCCGTCCCGCCCTCCGAGAGCAGGAGAGGAATGTGATTGGACACTCTGGCTGTCCATCAGACTGGTTTCTCTTCTGCTCTATACCATTGGCAGCCGGGGTAAAGGCCTGTGGGACAACGTCGGCCTGCTCCTTTGAGACTGAGAGCCACCGCGAAAGCCGCTATTGGCGGAGGCCAGGGACCGCGACTGCTCACTTCCGGCGCAGGCCTCCACGATTCCTCCCCCTCCCCCGCCGCCGCTCTTGGCCTTCCCACCCCCCGCCCTTCCACCATGGCCGCCTCTGTGTGGTGTAGGGAGAAGCTGGTCGTCCGTGTCCTCCTATAGCGCTTACTGCCTCACCCTCACCCCCTGGGGGCCGGAACCAAAGGAACCTCGCTCCCCAATCCTTGGGGCATCAACCAGGAAGGATTCCTACCCCCTACTTCAGGGGCAGGACTCCTCCCCCCCCCCCATCCTGAGGTAGAAACTTAAGGTTTTCCCAGCTTCTCCTAGGATCAGAAGCCAGAAAGGGCGCCTTTTCCATTTCTTCAGGGACAGAAGCCTCTCCTACACTTCCCGTAGGGGCTCAGACCCTTGGCCCTGCATACTTAGGAGCTAACGGCGTTTCCTCAGCATTGCCAGTCCAGAGGCACGACCTAGAGGCCCGCCTGCCTTCACCTCCTGCACAGGAGCGCCCTTTCGGAGAGGAGGGACGAGTGCAGAGGCCAGGGACCCTTATCCCCTCCCCTTGTCCCTCTTGCCCCCCAGTCCTTGTCAGTCCTAGAGTCCCCGTTTCTAGGACTCCCTACCCATCCACTCCCAGGCCTTTTCCCGTCTCCCGGCTGCAGCCATGGAGTTACAGAAGGGAAAGGGGGCAGCTGCAGCAGCTGCTTCGGGAGCAGCGGGAGGTGGAGGAGGAGCGGGAGCAGGAGCCCCAGGAGGGGGGAGGCTGCTACTTTCAACCAGTTTGGATGCCAAGGATGAGTTAGAGGAGGTAGGTGTGGGGGGTGGGGAAGGGAGTTAAGAAACGGGGTTGAGGGATACTGGAGCGGACTTGGGGTTGGAGGGTGGGGGAGGAGGCCTTAAAGTTTTTTCTAAGACAACACAAACAAACACTGCTCCTGACTTCCTGCTCCTGAAGGAGGAAGTGTGGGCCAACTTCCTGGACAGGTTGTCATAGCAACAGCAGCCACTACTGTGAAATGGGGGGGGCGTCGTGTTGATGAGGAAGGGATATAGCATCCAGATCTACTGGATTTATTTTTGACATTCGTTTCACATAGGCCACAGCTATAATTAATATTTAACCCTGTTTCAGTCGGGTCATATATTGGGTAATGTATGTGTGTGTAGCTGTTTTGGGGGATTGGTCGGATAGGAGCTTGCACTAGACCTTGGAGCCTCCTCTTAGATAGTGTTGACTTCATTTAGACCCTCAATTGCCAGTGCTGGTAAGTGGGCATTTAGAATGAGTGAAGACCTAAGGAAAAGTGAGTTGTATTTTGTTAGGGGTGAATGGGACCTAGGGGCCTGTCCACAACCAGATGGCACACACACAAGGGAGGGAACATACAGATGCTGAGAAAGAGGGTAAGGTGAGGCGATGCGTTGGGCCCGAATAGGGATTTTAGACTACTGAATAATTGACCCCCAACTTGTTCCTCTTGCCCTGTCCATGACAATCCAGAGTTGATCATTTATCCCTTTCCTGTGACGGTAAAGTGTCTGTCTGCAATGCAGGAGACCCGGGTTCGATCCCTGGGTTGGGAAGATCCCCTGGAGAAGGAAATGGCAGCCCACTCCAGTATTCTTGCCTGGAAAATCCCATGGACAGCAGAGCCGCTCCGCTGTCCATGGGGTTGCAGAGTCCAACACAACTGAGCAACTTCACTTCATACATGAAGAGACATACTTAAGAATATGAGACTGAGAAGTGTGACATGATTGCTGGATTGTTTGTAAGACCTGCTAACATTCAACTCAGTGGTTATCCGAGGACGGGACGAGTAAATTATTAGGCCCTGTCTCTTCATGGGCAATTTCCCTGCTTATGACTTTGTCACGGCTCTTGATCAAATGTTAGAGGGTGGTCAAGCAGATAGGTGGAATTCATACTGTAAGTTTGAAGGAGTGTAGGTTCAGATCCAGGATGGCAGAACACATGCAGAAATGAGCTTTGTGAATCAAGAAGCACCTGGATAGCAACCTTGTGGGTTATCCATCAGATATGTCTTCACAGACACGCTTCCATCATGCTTCTCCCTTGGAATTCTGTATGAAATGAGTCAGTTTGTCTTCTGCTGTTATTAGCTAAGGTAAATCCAATTAGGAACATAAATAATGCTTCTATTTTTTGAGTGCTACCTGTTGCACTAACAAGGCAGATAACAATGCTTAAAGTAATGTATTCCTGAAACAAATACAAATGACTGCCAGGATTGCCTGGCAATCATTTAATTTTGCATTTTAAATTATCTACATGTTTAGAGATGGCCACCGTCATTGTCAAAGTATTTATTGAGCCCTGAGTTCTAGCACTAGACCTCTAGAATTGTAGCGAGAAAATCATTGATTACCTTTGATCACTGCACCAGTTGGGTGGAGGGGAAAAGACCCCAAGGGTAGTGGGGTCTTGTTTATTTCCCACTCTGATTGCCGAAGGGTCATCCTGTTCTATTTTGTACCACAGCATCCTGTTCCCTGAGGAGTGACATGTTTGCTAGCAAGTGAAATAATATGGCAAAAGGGGATTTCATAAGAGATGAAGCATTTATTTTCTTGCTCTTTTGGACTGTCTGAGAGTGAACTTTCAGCTGTTTCCAGAGAGAAGGAGGAGGGAAGGTCTTCTTTTTTTCTTGATATCCTTTGTGCTGTAGATGTTTCTCAGCTTGACTTGGCCTTCCTCCTTTCCTTCTATGCCCTTTGTCCTTTGCATCTGAATTTTCCAACACGCCTTTCCAGTTTCTAACCTCATGTGTGGCTCCCATTAGATCGAGTTGACTAAGGTTAAGACTTACTGGCTTCTTCCTCTGGGTCTCGTCACGCATCTCCGCACTCAGAACCTAGTATTGACTGATCTCTGGTTATTCTGGCTTGGTTGTTTCCAGCATAGTCCCACCCATTGCCCAGGAACACAGTAGGGAGACCCAGGGCCAGCCTTTCAGAGCTTATCATCTAAAGACTGAGTTAACACTCACAAGAAAGGTAAAAACAAAAACCCAGAGAGGGTTGTGAAGAGACTGGAGTCAGCTGGACGTGGTGAGGAAAGAACCCTCGAGGCCTGGAGTGTGAAGGGCTGGTGAGGAGCGTCACAGGCAGGGGCTGTGACCCTTCTACCCAAGGGACCATCTGTCGTATCCTTTCTTCTCTTTGGCCCTGTTCTTTTCTTTGAATGGGGAATTCTTGCCCATCCCCATCCAGATTTGAGGAATGAAATAAAAATAGTGCCAAAGATTAGAGGCATTTAGAACACGTAGCTCCTAATCTCACAAGCCTTCAAAGCTCCTGGTCACTCCTCTGTGGAGAAGGACCCTGTCCACTTTGAAGCAAGGCTAAAGGCAGGAGCTGTGGCTCAAACAAGTTGGAACCTCTGGACAAGTCTCAGTTTTGCATTTGGTTAGAGGTATGTCCTTTGCAGGTTTTCTCTAAGGCACATCCAGTCTGTGAAGATTCTCCAGGGAATGGGCTTTGAGTCATTTCTGATTTTTTCCCCTTAAATCCTCATTTCACTTACAAGTGACTCCCGGTTATAGAATACTTGGAACCCAGTTTGTTCAGTAACTCTTTACTAATGTGAGTCCTTGGGGATTGTGTAGATCAGATCATATCTTTTCCTTAAGCCTGAATTTTAGTCTCCGAAGGCCACTGACTTCCCATAAGGGGACAGTATTTAAGTATTTATTATTGTTACTGTTTAGTCGCTAAGTTATGTCCAACTCTTTGTGACCCCATAGACTAACCCACTCCAGTGTTCTTGGCTGGAGAATCCCAGGGACGGTGGAGCCTGGTGGGCTGCCGTCTAGGGGGTCGCACAGAGTCGGACACGACTGAAGTGACTTAGCAGCAGCAGACTATACCCCTGTTCGTGGAATTTCCCAGGCAAGAATAGTGGAGTGGGTTGCCATGTCCTTCTCCAGGGGATCTTCCCAACCCAGGGATCAAACCTGAGTCTCCTGCTTGGCAGGCGGATTGTTTACCATGAATAACCTGGGAAGCCATTAAATAATATAATTTTTAGCAAACTGTATGTTACCTGGAGAAAGGAGGAGACACTGAGAGGTTAGAGCAATCCTCAGACTTTAGTCTCCAGCTTCAGGTATATACTTGCAAACTAGAAGGCCTCCCTGCTTTCCACCCACTCTCCATCTACTGCTACTGTCATGGAAACCATGGTAAAGTAGTCTTAGTACTAGAAAAATTATTTTAGAAGCTCCTAGAGGTGGTAAATACTTACTCAGCTCTCTGAGGTGCTGTCGTGAAAGGCTTACTCTGAACACTCATTCTGCCAGCAGCTGTTGGCAACTGCATGTGTGGTCCCATCTTTACTAAGGGCCTCGGATGTCTGAGGGGAAGAAGGGGTACTACTACTTGATTGCAGGGATCTGGCTTTCTACAGCCCTCTGAGATGTGGTCCTCCAGTCACTCTGAATGATTTGTAATTAGTTCACTCATCTCTGTTTGGGAAAGTAATTTCTGTAGTTCAAGAAAAGCAGTATCCTTTTATATTTCTATTGTCTGGGAAGAACTGACCCTCATATTTCTTTCCTCCTTGCTTTTATTCACCCATCCAAATTCTGGACTGTCCCATTTTCTACATCCTTAGTTAGGCCTCCCTGTTGCCAGAGCCAGTTTTCTTTCTTGACTCGGCAGTGACCCATAAAAATGACTCAGACCTCTGAATGGAGCTTAGATATTGAGGAGGAGCCTAGAGAAACGTGGTTCAGTCCAAGGTCTCTGTGTTACATCACAGGGAGAGACTAGGCCAGCCCTCCAGCTTTGCTCCAGGATCTTGGTGCAGGGTCCATCTGTCAGGCCTTCTCCCCTCTCCTGTACGCTCTCCTCGTCTCTCACAGAAGGCAAAAGTAGGAGAGGAAGCTTTTCAACCTGGTTAGGGATTGTGGTGTCCTGTATGGTGTTGGAGAAGACTCTTGAGAGTCCCTTGGACTGCAAGGAGATCCAACCAGTGCATTCTAAAGGAGATCAGCCCTGGGTGTTCTTTGGAAGGAATGATGCTAAAGCTGAAACTCCAGTACTTTGGCCACCTCATGGGAAGAGTTGACTCATTGGAAAAGACCCTGATGCTGGGAGGGACTGGGGGCAGGAGGAGAAGGGGACGACAGAGGATGAGATGGCTGGATGGCATCACCGACTCGATGGACATGAGTCTGAATGAACTCTGGGAGATGGTGATGGACAGGGAGGCCTGGCGTGCTGCGATTCATGGGGTCGCAAAGAGTCGGACACGACTGAGCGACTGAACTGAACTAGTCCATTCTGAAGGAGATCAGCCCTGGGTGTTCTTTGGAAGGAATGATGCTAAAGCTGAAACTCCAGTACTTTGGCCACCTCATGGGAAGAGTTGACTCATTGGAAAAGACCCTGATGCTGGGAGGGACTGGGGGCAGGAGGAGAAGGGGACGACAGAGGATGAGATGGCTGGATGGCATCACCGACTCGATGGACATGAGTCTGAATGAACTCTGGGAAATGGTGATGGACAGGGAGGCCTGGCGTGCTGCGATTCATGGGGTCGCAAAGAGTCGGACACGACTGAGCGACTGAACTGAACTGTGTAGTGCTCGGTTTTTAGGAGTCTCTGAGGACTCCTGCCATTAAAAGTAGTGGCAGGGAGCATTGAAGGGTGGTCTCGTCCTCATGGATTCAGTTGTGTGATCGCTGAGCTTCTTCACAGATGGGAGAGAGTCTGATTCAACTGATCTGTGGTGGCTCAGAGGGTAAAGCGCCTGCCTGCAATGCGGGAGATCTAGGTTCGATCCCTGGGTTGGGAAGTTCCCCTGGAGAAGGAAATGGCACCCCACTCCAGTATTCTTGCCTGGAGAATCCCATGGATGGAAGAGCCTGGTGGGCTACAGTCCATGGGATGGCAAAGAGTCAGACATGACTGAGCAAGCTCACTTCACTTCAACTGATCTATATGCTAGGTGCTTTCACATATGTTAACCTTGTTTAATCCTCAAAGCAACCTTATATGGGCTCTGTCTCTAGTTTTTTTAGGTAAGAAAACCAGAGTATTATAAGTAAAAGGTTTAGTAAGTTTTGGTAATTTAGGTAACTCACCTAAGATTAGCCCAAGGCTTACAAGTGGTGGAGGGATTCTCCTGGTCCTTACTTGTCCATTGGCTCCACAGCCAGCTGCCCTCTTGACTTCTGTTGCATCTCTGTTGATTCAGCAGAGATTTCTTCCCTTTTGTCACAAAGTGATGTCTAGGATTTTATGATGCTGTGTTGCTGCCTGCTCACCATCTTCCTCCACTCTGAAACTGCTTATTAACCTAGGCCGGGTAAGCAGGGCCTCCTATAGTGCCCAGCAAGAACAGCCTGGATTTAGCAACTGGAGGAACTGATAACTGTCTTAGATGAAGGATAAGGCTTAAAAAGAGAAAATACAACCTGAGGTTATTTTCTTCCTTTCCTTTATCATATAGGAGCTGGACTAGGTAATGATGGATCTCAGAGTTTGTGGGAGAGGTAGGTTGTGAGATTTACAGCTCAGCTTTTCATGTGATCTCACAGCTCCTTTTCACAAGTACACAGGTGCTGTTGATTAAGGCTGAGCGCGCTGATGTGACCTAATTTGGAGGATAGTCAGACCTGATGTTGGACAGTGACTTTGTCAAACCTGAGCAGCTTTGAGCCTAATTTAGGTTGAATTTTTTTTGGCTCTGGAAGCTCCTTGCCTTAATACTCAGTTCTATTCTGCTCTTAGGTAGGGATGGTAGACAACTTCAGGAAGATGGTCAAAGGAGAAGGATGGTGGTCAAAGGTGAAACATGATGGTCAACAAGATGTTTTAAAAGACTTAGGAAGTAGTTTAGGAAGAGGCCACTGACTAATATGAGATACACTTTGTCAATATTTTCTTTATCCTTAGTATTAAATGCTTTGAAACAGGATCTATGACTTAAAATCTCCTTAGAATATTGAGCACATATTATGTTATAGAGTTTTCCTTTATAATTAAGAGTGGTCCTTGGTGCATGCTGGTGCTAAGTTGCTTCAGTCGTGTCCAACTCTTTGCGACCCCTCTGGACTGTAACCTGCCAGGGTCCTCTATCCATGGGATTCTCCAGCCAAGAATACTGGAGGGGTTGCCATGCGTTCCTCCAGGGGATCTTCCTGATCCAAGCCAGGGATCAAACCCTTCTTTAAAAAAAAAAAAAATTTAGTTGGAGGCTAATTACTTTACAATAATATGAGATACACTTTGTCAATATTTTCTTTATCCTTAGTATTAAATGCTTTGAAACAGGATCTATGACTTAAAATCTCCTTAGAATATTGAGCACATATTATGTTATAGAGTTTTCCTTTATAATTAAGAGTGGTCCTTGGTGCATGCTGGTGCTAAGTTGCTTCAGTCGTGTCCAACTCTTTGCGACCCCTCTGGACTGTAACCTGCCAGGGTCCTCTATCCATGGGATTCTCCAGCCAAGAATACTGGAGGGGTTGCCATGCCTTCCTCCAGGGGATCTTCCTGATCCAACCCAGGGATCAAACCCTTCTTTAAAAAAAAAAAAAATTTAGTTGGAGGCTAATTACTTTACAATATTGTAGTGATTTTTGCCATACATTGACATGAATCAGCTATGGGTGTACATGTGTCCCCCATCCTGAACCCCCCTCCCACCTCCCTCACCATACTATCCCTCAGGGTTGTCCCAGTGCACCTGGCCTGAGCGCCCTCATGCATAGAACCTGGACTGGTGATCTGTTTCACATATGGTAATATACATCTTTCAATTCTCTTCTCTCAAATGACCCCACCCTCGCCTTCTCCCAGAGTCCAAAGTCTGTTCTTTGCATCTGTGTCTCTTTTGCTGTCTTGCATATAGGGTCATTGTTGCCATCTTTCTAAATTCCATATATATGCATTAATATGCTGTATTGGCGTTTTTCTTTCTGACTTCTGTCTGTATAATAGGCCCCAGTTTCATCCACCTTATTAGAACTAATTCAAATGCATTCTTTTTAATAGCTGAGTAATATTCCATTGTGTAAATGTACTGCACTTTCTTATCCATTCATCTGCCGATGGACGTCTAGGTTGCTTCCGTGTCCTGGCTGTTGTAAACAGTGCTTCGATGAACACTGGGGTACACGTGTCTGTTTCAGTTCTGGTTTCCTCGTGGGCCCTTCTGTGTTATGTCTCCTGCATTGGCAAGCAGGTTCTTCACCACTAGCCCCGGCTGGGTTTTAGTGCTGTGCTCCTCACCTTTGTTACACTGGAGACCCTGGGAGCTTTAGTTTGGCCTTTTGTTCTCCACTAGTTCTTTTCTTTCTTATGCTCACCTTTTTTTTTTTTTTAAGTTTATTTTTTATGTTTTTGGAGGGACATTTCAACCATGAGAAAGTAGAGAGAGTAGTGTAACCACCCTGGAACGATCACTCTGCTTCAGTACTTACCAGTACATGGCAGTCTTGTATCTCCTTTTAGTCTCCTCTGGATTATTTTGAGGAAAACCCAAGGTATATCATTTCATCTGTAGGTATTTCATATATATGTTTGTGAGAGATGAACTTTTTTAACATAACCACAATAGCATGCCTAAAATATTATTAATTCCTCAATGTAATAAAATACTCATTGTTCAAATCGACTGTTTCATAAATCCTTTTTTCTTTTTAAGATTTTTTTTTTTTCCCCTTAAGTTCCTCATGTGCTTTACTGGGTTTCTTTTTTGGGGGGGAATGTGGCATGGTTTGTGGGATCTTAGTTCCTGGACCAAGGCTTGTACCTGGGCTCACAAGCATCAAAGCAGAGACTCCCAACCACTAGACCACCAGGGAATTCCCATAAATTATTTTTATAAGTGGTTTTTTTCAGATCAGTAATCAAACAAGGAGCACGCATTTGTTGCATTCAGTTGACATGTCCCTTTAATTTCTTAATAACTGTTTTAAGATAATTTCAAACTTACAGAAAAACTGTTAAAACCTAGAACTCTCATACTCTTCCTCCAGACTCACCAGTTGGTAATATTTGCTTCATTTGCTTTTCAGTTTGTATACATATTATTTTAACCTTTTGAGAATAAGTTGCAGCTGCATTCCACTTAAGGTTTAAATACTTCTAGGAGTATTTCCTAAGAACAAGATTCTCAGTTACATAATCCTTGTTTTATTATCTAAATTGGAACCTTTAACATCAGTATGTTAATGTTACTTACAGTACATATTCACATTTTACCAGTTGTCCCAATAATGTCCATTATAGCAGCCCAGAATCACACATTGAATTTAGGTGTACTGTCTCCTTTATTCTTAGTCCTATCTCTGTCCTTCACCTTAAACACTTTAACAGGCCAGTTATTTTATAGAATCTCTCAATTTGGGTTGTCTGAAATTTCAGCTGTCAGTTTGTCTTGTTACTTGGGATACTAACTCTGATTGCTTGGTTAAGATGTTATCCTCCAGAATTCCCTTCAGTTATTTTCTCTTTGATTGATAAGTATTTTGAGCCTATGTGACTATATACTCTTGTGAAAGTTTCACCTTTAGTTTTAGCGTTAATATTTCCCTGAATCAGTTATTACTTCCATCAGTCCTGTGTTTTTAGTTGGCATTCCACTATAAGGAAGAGCTTTCCCTTCTTTGTTTGTCATGTATGTATGTATCTATCAGCATGGATTCGTGGGTCCTTATTCTGTTCAAGGAGTTGTCATTTTAAGTCTTTTTTTTTTTTTTTTGGCCTGCCACATGGATTGTGGGATCTTAGTTCTCCAACCAGGGATCAAACCCAGGCCCTGGTAGTAAAAGCGCCAAGTCCTAACCCCTGAACCACCAGAGAATTCACTTACGCCTTGTCTAATACATGAAGTTCCCCTCCCCTGCTTTTCCCCTTGTAATTTAAATGTTAAAGAAACCAGGAAGCCTATCATGGTTTACACTTTCTGGATTTTGCTGATGATACCCCCATGGTGACTTGACTTGTAAACTGGTAGTTAGGTCTGGAGATGTGTTGTTCAGTTGCTCAGTTGTGTCTGACTTTTTGTGATCCTGTGGACTGCAGTACGCCAGGCTACCCTGTCCTTCAATATCTCCCGGAGTTGCACAAACTCAGATCCACTGAGTCAGTGATGCCATCCAACCATCTCATCCTCTGTCACCCCTTCTCCCTTTACCCTCAGTCTTTCTCAGCATCAGGGTCTTTTCCAGTGAGTCGACTCTTCACATCAGGTGGCCAAAGTATTGGAGCTTCAGCTTCAGCATCAGCCTTTCCAATAAATATTCAGGGTTGATTTCCTTTAGGATTGACTGGTTTTTATCTCCTTGCTGTCCAAGGGACTCTCCAGAATCTTTTCCAACACCACAATTCAAAAGCATCAATTCTTGGGTGCTCGGCCATTTTTATTGTCCAACTCTATCTAAAATCTCTACATGATTACTGGAAAAAACATACCTTTGACTATACAGACCTTTGTCGGTAAAGTGATGTCTCTGCTTTTTAATACACTGTCTAGGTTTGTTACAGCTTTCCTTCCAAAGAGCAAACATCTGTTTAATTTCTTGGCTGCAGTTACTAGCCACAGCAGTTTTGGAGCCCAAGGAAAGAAAATCTGTCTTTGCTTCCACTTTATCCCCTTCTGTTTGCCATAAAGTAATGGGACCAGAAGCCAGGATCTTGCTTTTTATCATGTTGAGTTTCAAGCAAGCTTTTCATACTCCTCTTTCACCCTCATTAAGAGGCTCTTTAGTTCCTCTTCACTTCTGCCATTAGAGTGGTATTATCTGCATATCAGAGGTTGTTGATACTTCTCCTGGCAGTCTTGATTCCACTTTGTGATTCATCCAGCCCAGCATTTCAAGTGATGTACTCTGTACAGAAGTTAAATAAGCAGAGTGACAGTATGCACCCTTGTCGTACTCCTTTCTCAATTTTGAACCGATCAGTTCTTCCCTGTCCAGTTGTAACTTTCTTCTTGACCTCATAAGTTTCTGGGGAGACAGGTAACGTGGTCTGGTATGCCCATCTCTTGAGGAATTTTCCAGTTCATTGTGATCTACACAGTCAAAGGCATAGTCAGTGAAACAGAAGTAGATGTTTTTCTGGAATTCCTTTGCTGCTTCTATGATCCAGTGGATGTTGGCAATTTGATCTCTGGTTCCTTTGCCTTTTCTAAATCCAGCTTGTGTATCTGAAAGTTCTTGGTTCACGTACTGTTGAAGCCTAGCTTGGAGAATTTTGAGCGTTACCTTGCTAGCCCGTGAAATGAGTGCAATTGTGCTGTAGTTTGAACGTTCTTTGGCATTGCCCTTCCTGGGGATTGGAATGGAAACTGACTTTTTCCAGTCCTGTGGCCACTGCTGAGTTTTCCAGATTTGCTGGCATATTAACAGCGTCATCTTTTAGGATTTGAAATAGCTCAACTGGAATTCCGTCACCTTCATAGCTTTGTTTGTAATAATGCTTCCTAAAGCCTACTTGACTTCACACTCCAGGATATCTGGCTCTAGATGAATGATCACACCATTGTGGTTATCCTGGTCATTAAGGCATTTTTTTGTATAGTTCTTCTATGTGTTCTTGTCACTTTTTCTTAATCTTTGCTGCTTCTGTTAGGTCCTTACTATTTCTGCCCTTTATCATGCCCATCACTGCATGAAATGTTCCCTTGATATCTCCAGTTTTCTTGAAGAGATCTCTAGTCTTTCCCATTCTATTGTCCTGTTCTATTTCTTTGCATTGTTAATTGAAAAAGATCTTCTTGTCTTTCCTTGCTATTCTCTGGAACTCTGGATTCAGTTGGGTATATCTTTCCCCTTTTCCCTTGCCCTTTGCTTCTCTTTTCTCAGCTATTTGTAAAGCCTCCTCAGATAACCACTTTTGCCTTCTTGAATTTCTTTTTCTTTGGGATGATTTTGATTACTGCCTCCTGTACAGTGTTACGAATCTCTGTCCATAGTTCTTCAGGCTCTGTTTATTGGATCTAATCCCAATGAATAAATCTGTTCATCACCTCCACTGTATAATCATAAGGGATTTGATTTAGGTCATACCTGAATGGCCTAGTAATTTTTCTCTACTTTGGAGATGTGACGTGATTTAAATTTTTGAAAAGGTTTTTTGGGACCAGAAATATGTCATAAGTGATGGTATGAAGGCTTCTAAATTTTTTCTCACCCCTTCACAGAGATTGGAAAGATGTATGAGCATTGTGACATCAATGACTACTGGTGTCTCCGAAAGAGAGGCCAATGATGCCCTCAATGCCTATGTGAGTATAACACTCTTTCTGAACCTGTTGCTGCTTTGAAAGCTTTCAGACATGATCAGAAAGATGGAAAGACTTCAGTGTTTAGGAGCTAGGGGTTGAAGCTAATGTCTTGGTTCCTGAACCAGGCTTCCCGACTCCTCTCTGTCTTTCCTAATCTGGGAGTCCCATCTCGTGGAGCCGTGAAAGTGAAGTAGCTCAGTCGTGTCCGACTCTCTGCGACACCATGGACTGTAGCCTACGAGGTTCCTCTATCCATGGAATTTTCCAGGCAAGAGTACTGGAGTGGGTTGCCTTAGGCATCATTAAATAATAACTTTAAAAAATAACTTACAGTTCTCCGGTGTCTAATTTTTGTTATAAATCATCCTTACATATTTGATCTCTTACATTTCTGAGGTTGAAGGATTTAAGGTAATACATGGAAAGGACTTAGAGTCGTTTCTGGCATACAGTGAATGTTCAGTAAATATTTGTTGTTAGTAATTGTTCTTACTATGTCTTCACCTTACAGATATCAGGGTTTCATGATTTCCCCAAAGTCTTGACTATGTTTCATTGCGGCTACTTCTCTACTGAAGGCTGTTAAGGTGTGGAGTAGGTTTCCCCCCTCCATTTCAAACACTTTATTTTCTGCCTCTGGCCTTCATTAAGCCTTAGAGAAAGCAGTATGGATCCATCCTTTCTCTCCACCTCTTTCCTAAAACAGATGCCCATCACTTTTAGCTGATGATTCTCCTTTGCAGATTACTCAAGAGTCCCAAGTTTTCTGGGATCAAATGTGCTTAAAGACTTTTCTCTTGAGTGACAACTAGTTTTTTCTTTCTTCTTATCCCAGGTGTGCAAAGGTCCCCCACAACATGAGGAAATCTGCCTGGGCCTCTTCACCCTTGTCCTTACCGAACCAGCCCAAGCTCAGAAGGTAAGAAGACTCCCTGGCCCCGTATTCTCTTCTCAGATATGATCTGAGAGAATGGTGGAACTTTTGGTTTAACTGCTTTTTATCAGACCCTTGGACCAGGGCTGGATCATCTTGTTCTCCAAATATAGTTACAATTCCCTTTTCACTCAGTAAATGGGTCACTTTCTTACTAAAGTCCTTTCTCTTCAGATCCTGAAGCTAAAAGGCAAGAAAATGCATTGTGAGAGTGAAAAGGGATTTAAAGAGTTTTAAATTGTAGATTTTTGAGTCAGGGCTAAAAGAGTTGGGATTTAATCCAGAGACTGTGCTGGGTCTTTGTTGCTGCCCACAGGCTTTCTCTAGTTGCAGACAATGGGGGCTGCCTTCTAGTTGTGGCACACAGCCTTAGTTGCCCCGAGGCATGTGGAATCTTCCTGGACCAAGGATTGAACCTATATTCCCTGCATTGGTAGGCAGATTTTTCACCCCTGGACCACCAGGAAAGTCCTAGAAAGCTTAATATTAGGTGATGCCATAATAATGTAGTGATTAGGAAAAGACTGGAATACATTGGAGTCAGACTTCCTGAGGAATACTATACAAAAATGAGTCTGGAGTTCTTCACAAATGGAAGAGTCTCTTTTATGTATTGATACTAATAGAATGGTTTAAGAGAGATCTTCCTTGCGATGAGGGACTGAGCAGGATGTTCTCTTTGGACTCCATTCTTTCTGTAATAAAGTAGCAAAATCCTATCTTTTGCCTCTCTGGATTTCCGCTTTCTGTGTCCTTGAGTCTTGCATGATGGTTTGGAGACACTTGCTGTATCTGGCATTAACTGCGTGACACTAACAAGAGAAGAGCTTGGTGTGGGGGAATTCAGTTTTCTCCTTGCCCATTCCTTGAACAAAGGGAGTGTGAAAGGAAACAATCATGCTGTGTCGAGCATTGTGTTCAGCTCTATCCAGACATTTAATCTTCTCAGAAAGCCGGTGTGAAACTGGCGGCCTTGTTCTTTTCCCCCTAAGTGCTCTCAGTGCACCTATAAGAAACCTGGAGGTTGTCTGTTCAAGGAGAACCAAGGGAACAGCATTCTCAGGGACAAGGACAGGATGCCCATGGTCCCCTGGCTTAGCTGCTTGTAGTCATGGCAAACCTGGGGTGAGGGTAGGTGGTAGGGCAGCAAGTATTGACAAGTACCTGGTTTCCCAGGCCATTTCTGGGCTGAGATATTGTTGAGTTAAGTTGGCGTTTCATTTTCTAGCAAATTTATCATTGAGAACCTTAAAGACAAATGAACATCTCCAGTTTGGTGTTGTTAATCAGTAATGTGATCCACCCCAGCCTCACTGTTTTAAAAGAAAGTGTTGACAAAGATGGGGGTGAAGGGTTGGGGCTAAGGCTTAGTTTTCTCTCATGTGAATTTTTACACATACAATTAAAACCTTATTTAGTCATCTCAGTACAGATTCATCTTGCCTGCTGGTTTTATTTGTGTTTCAGATGAGATCTGAATCAGCTAGGGTAAATCAGTAAATCTCAGTGAAGAAGGCAGGGCCTCATGGTATTTCTGCCTGTTTGCCTGACCAGTCAGTGACACGTCATAGGGCTATGCATTGTAAATGCTTATGATGTCATGAATTCGGCCATCCAGACATGACAAGGCACTAGAGCACCTTGTCTTCTTTTTGCCCCATGAGTGTGGCCCAGGCCCTCACCCTAGGTTTCGTAGTTGGTTGACATGATTGGTTGCATCAGAGTTATTTTCACATGCTGAAGGTTTCCAAGCACATCCCCTACCTAGGAGCCTCTTCAGACAAAGCGGGTGGAGACTGGGAATTAGGAGAATACAGTTTTAGGCAAATGAGAAACTATCAGGTATGACTCATTCAGAGGCCTTGCGCCATATCAGAGAATGGTGGAAGAATCTGCCCCATCTCCTAGTACTTTATCCTTCTTCCTAAATGGGTGATTGTCTTAGAGAATACTCTGTCCTGCAGAAGTTGTGGGTTGGTATAACTGATAACTGATCCCAATGCATTGTTTTAGGCTTCAGTTTAAACCAAGGGGAGTGTTTCTTAAGGGTTTACTTGGAGTTAATTCTGTCTCTGGAACAGAAACTTAGTTAAGGAAAGAGCTTCAGGTGTTGGGGAAGAGTGGAATATACGTGGGGTGGATTTTGTTCCAGTTATACCTTCCTAACTTGCAGCCTTGTGTTTGTATTCTCTGAGTTTATTTCCTATTTGATGTCCAAACTGAATCGCTGAGAGCAGGCTGGGCTAGGGACTGCAGTGTGGCAGGAGGCTAAGTTGAAGGCCTTAACTTCTGCTCCGGTTCTATTAGTCAGGGAATATAGGTGATAGGAAAGGATTTAACATTGATGCCAAGGTCCTTCATCACCAAAGATACACCACCAGGCCCTGGCAGTTCTTGGTCCAGGTGCTTCTCTCAGCAGATAGCTCTAGAAAGAAAGTTGAGGGCTGTGAGGGCCGAGGCTGGAACATCACTGTTCCCGGCACAGGACAGGTATCCTACCTCAGCGCCGTCCTGTCACCTTTCCTTTCTTTTGGGACCCTCTGTTTCCCACTGAGTTTTTCCACCCATCTACTTATCTTCCAAGCCAGTCAGCACACTGGCACAGAGTCTGGAGAGACAACTGGCAGCATCAAGAATATGATACAATGTTATCCTCCTCGTGCCCGGCTGCGTGCATTACCAGCAATTGTGGTTAGTGAGGTCCCAGATGGAGCATGGAATTAGGCAGCCAGAACCTACTGGCTTCATCTAACCCTGCGTCTCCTGAGGGGCTGTCCTTCCCTGTCAGGGTCTCTTCTGCATTTCTGGGATTTCTGCTCTCCTTTGAACAGAAGGAAATAGCCCCTCTCTTACTAGTTGTGCCTCTGTCTTTGGCCTGACATGGGTCTCCCTTCTGCCTCTGCATCCCTCGCCCTCTGCCCACTCTGTGACTCACTCCTCTCTGGAAGGCTCCAGGGCTGAGCCTCATTTACTGACGAGCAAGTTGGCAGCTGTCCACTGGCTTCTCTTACCTCTTATTCCCTTGATTGTACTTTTGGTCTCCCAGCCCTCCCACTGGCAGATGGAGTCAGAGGATAATCAAATTCTCCTTGGAGTATGAAAAGTTTATGGCACATGGGGGAATCTCTAAGTATTTGTATTTTCACTGGAATGCTTGTTTTGACTTAAGGATAATAGAAGAAGTGGAAGTAGGATAGCTAATCTCTTAGGAGTTCCTAGGCACACCAAGTCCCGGGAACAGCTGGTTTTGAGGATTACTTCTCTCTTTCTCCTTTTTCAAAAAAATGTTTATATATTTTTTAAATTTTTTGGCTATGCACACAGCATGTAGGATCTTAGTTCCCAGACCGGGGATCGAACCTGCCTCCCCTGCATTGGAGTCTTAACCACTGGACAGACCGCCAGGGAAGTCCTGGAGTACTTCTCTTTTGAACACTTAGGATGAATGAGTTTAGGAATGTAGTAGTCTCAAAGCCACTGTAAACTCTTAACCTCCATCCCCAGCAGCCTCTTCTCCTTTTAGTTATTTCTGATGGTAGTGTGGGGATGATTAAGAGCTTGGAATCTAGAGTTGGACTGCTGGGATTTGAATCTTCCTCTTATCTCTAATGTAACCTGGGGCAAGTTACTTTAACCTCCCTGTGCCTGTTTTCCTCATCTATAAAAATAGAGATGATAATAAATAGGGTGACTATGTGATTCAGATGCAGTAAATAGAATATAAAGTTTTCACACAATGCTAGTGCATGTTCCCTGTTATAATTGCTATTATTATTGATGCTGTCCTTGCCACTGGCCATCCGAGGTTGTGAGATACTGCCTGTCTATAATTTTGCCCTTTGTGCTGACAGCATAGAACCCAGCAGGCTGAGGAGGTTGCTAATGAGGTCCCCTAAGGTAGTCCTCCAGGAGTCTGGTCTCTTTAGAGAGACAGGGTGAGAGAAACAGAAGCTCTCAGAGGAAATTGGCATGCATTCCCTTACCTCCCCCAGAGCTAGATGTGCTATAGGACCCCTCCTCCTTCAGTGCTTGGCAGAAGCAAAGGGCAGCCTGGAGAAAAAAAGAAAGATGTTTCATTAAGGAAGTTCGGTGTGGGTCTGCCCTTTCTTTCCGGGATCCTGGTCCATGGATCCTCTTTCCTTAATACTCCTAGCTCTTTGTTTCATCTGACTATGTCAATACAAGTCTCTTTGAGATCCTTTCTGGCCTGTTCAACCAAACCCATTCTGCAGTGACCTTTTACTGGCAAATGAAAAGCAGATGGCCTCCACCTGGTTTTGCTCAGCTGGTGGCTTCAAACAGTGTGACGCTTCCTAAGGAGGGAGGTAAGGGGACAGGGGCCTTTCTTAGCAGGCTTTTCTGTCTTACTAGAATAACTCAGTTCCTTTTCCCTACCCTGAATGACAGAGCAAGGGATAGATTTGGGATGGTGGAGCCTATGGAAGGTTTGTGGAAAGTCTTTCCAGAGTGGAAAGTCTTGTGTTTTGGTTGTTGAATGGTAAGCATACCTTCTAGAGCAGAAAATTTTTCACTGCCACTTGTATCCCATTGGTAGTATTTACGTTGGAGAGGCTAGGGGGCAGGGGCCCCTCTTTGAGTGGGGTCAGGAGCCTATCCTAGCTTGCTTGCTGCTCACAAACCTCACTTCTTACAGTGTTACCGGGACTTGGCTCTGGTGAGTCGTGACGGCATGAATATTGTTCTGAATAAAATCAACCAGATACTCATGGAGAAGTACTTGAAGTTGCAGGATACCTGCCGTACTCAGGTAAGGCCAGAAAGGAAAGAGAGATCCAGCTTAGAGATAAGATCCTGTCCTAACGGGAAGGGAAGGAGGAATCAGGGGTAACACACCCCTGTCTTTGTACACCTAACTTATAAAATGACTGGATTAGACCCTTTCTCAAATGTATAGGCCCTTCTCTTCCTATGTCTTTTTCTCTCTCCTTTAGTTGGTGTGGTTGGTACGGGAACTGGTGAAGAGTGGGGTTCTGGGAGCCGATGGTGTTTGCATGACATTCATGAAGCAGATTGCTGGTGAGTTGGATGGCAAGAGCATAGAGAAGTAGTACGCAGTATGCCTAAGTCCAGGCCATGGAGAATGATTGAGTGCCTAAGGGACTTGATTTCCTGGATTGTTTATATTCTTTCCTTTTGACCCAGGCATCTTCTGGCCGCATATGTTGCACAAAGAAATTGAAAAATTACAGGGGGCCTTTTGAAGTGATAAGTCTTGCCTCAGTTTCCTTCCTGCCAAACTTGAGGCCTGATATAGGATATTTAGCCTATTGTTGGCCTATTGTCACCAATCCTCACTCTAGGGTTTTGTGGCCTATTGGATCAGAAAGAATCTGGAAGGAATGGGGGAGAAATAAGGGTAAAATAATTGGGTCTCATCTCACTGTACTTTCAGAGCCTCTGACATCTTCTCTGGCTCCACCTCAGTGTCCTAAACACTTAGGGCCAGTTTGAGGGACAAACTCACAGAACAGACCCTGACATTTAGGCTTGTTATCTTGGCATCAGAGACATCTGTCTGAACCACTGATTATCCAAGAGTCCTGCCCCTGCTACTCCTATTCCCAAGATTACATGTGTTTGATCAAAAATGAGCCTGTCTCTCTACCTCACCGTTGCCCCTTGGTTCTCTGCTTCCTCTTCAGGATTTTATGTAACAGTGATGCTCCTGTTGTGATGTGTATAAACCTTCATCTACGTGATGTGTGACTCAGTAAATTGAATTTTTACCTTAGGACCTGGGGCAAGGCATAGCGTTGTTGTGCAGGCTATTTTTATCCTTTCTCCTGGCGCTTTCGTCCCTGTTTGGCACTCCTAGTCCCCACTTCTGATCCTATGATTTTGATCTGGCATTGCTGCTTGTTTAACTCTGCCCCAGGAAGTTTCATAGCAAGCACTCGAGACTGTGATACCTGGAGACCAAAAACCCTTGTTCTGGAGCTGAACACAGGATTTGGGATGTCCAGTGGCTGGACTGCAGCTGTTGCTTGCCTCCTGCTCTTATCAAGCCCTATTGGAAATGTCATCTGTTCTTTCCAGCTGTGGGTTTTTCATATCTTCTTCCCAGACATTGCCTTTTAGGGGTCAAAGTAATCCCACTCCAACCGCCTGTCTGTGGAAAGTAGCAGCTCTGATTTCTGGAAAAACCCCAAACCTTCCCTTCCCGTCTCTCTGGAGGCAAAGAGGGAAACTTTAAAGCCTGACAAAACAAAGACAGTTTTTTCAGCCCTCAGAACATCAGTGATGGGATAACAGTTAGGGATGGAGCAGTAAGAGGGAGAAGGAGTGTGCTGGCTGAGCTGAGTCACTAATCAGAGCCATTCTGACTCTCTGTTTTCTCCCCCTTTGATCAGGTGGGGATGTTACGGCAAAAAACATCTGGTTGGCAGAGAGTGTTCTGGATATCCTGATGGAGCAGAGGTAGAGTCTATCGTGAGGCGGGGGCAAGAGCTGGATGCAGCCACACTGGGTGTGGGTGTGGGACACAAGGGAGTGTGAGAAGCTGTTAGTGGCCTGGGAGCACCGTGGGTGAGCGGGAGCACCGTGGGTGAGCGGGAGCACCGTGGGTGAGCGGGAGCATCGTAGGTGAGCGGGAGCACCGTGGGTGAGCGGGGATGAAGTTGGGGGGGAGCGGCCTTGTACTGGTGGCAAGAGAAGGAATTAATGCCATGCTGTGGCCCATGCATGAAGGAGTGGGAAAGAAGGTTTTTACTAAAATATCTTGGAGCCCAGGAAAAACTCATTTCATCTGATAAGGGTTTATTTTTGATCCAGACCTCCATGGAATGTTTATCTTTGGCGGGAGGTAAGGGAGAATGAACTCAGCAGAGTGGGGCCAGCCAACCACCCAGGCCTGGCAGGTACCCCTGTTCTCCCTTCCAAGACTGTCCATCCTACCCACGCCCTCCTTTTTTGTTGAAGTGGCACAGGGGGTGGTGAGAATGAGGAGGTCACTGGGGCCAGTGGTACGGAGGGCATGAGACCAGCTGATTCTTTCCCTTCTCCATCAGAGTAAAGGACCAGAAAATGTGAGGGCTGTTCCATATTTGAACTTGTTTGGGCGTGAGGCTACCTCTTGGTCCTGTGGCCTCACTCTTGCTGTTGCGTGATTTCAGAGTCTGTTTCTGGGAGAGGAGACCGCAGTAGTCACATGATTGAGACGGCTGATAGTCTCTGTATGTCCAGTGGTTTAGAAGAATGGACCTCAGCCCTTCTTCACACTTGTGAAAGAGATGGCTGTGTTCTGTGCGCTGCGGAACTGGGGCGCTGTGCCAGCCCTGCCAGACAGTGCCCCCTAGTGCCCCGGGCCTGGATGTGCAGCTGCAGGCGCGGCTGGCAGCACACCCTCCATCACACCCTCCATCACTGGCGCAGCGCAGGGCACGTGAGCTCCTAGCAGTTTCTTACAGACCTCTGTCTGTCTGAAGTCACTGGGCCTTCCTAACATCCTGGGTCAGAGGGTTGCACTTTGATCTTTCTCTTCAGTACCCCATCCCACATCTCAGATACATTTATCACTTCCACTAGCAATCTTCCTAAGAAGTGGTTTTTCTAATTTTGTTCCTGGTGCCAGATACCTTCTGTTCCTGTACCTTAAAGCAGAATTTTTCTCATTTGGGCTGTCAGAGCACAGTCTTACTGTACAAGTGTCAGATAACTGCCCTGCCTTTTCTCCTGCCCTCCAAAAGACTCACATCTTTTAATGCACATGAATCCTTAGAAGTGTAAAACTGTCTTCTTTCACACCTTCTTTCCCACTCCTTCCCACGTCTTTTTAGGGGTGTGGAATTAAAAGGTAACAGGTGGGGAGGGTGGCCTTGGCTGCTGCTTTTACTCTGTGAAAGGGGAAGGCCAGAGTCTCTTAATTAGGTGGCTTGAGGCCACCTTTTCCGGAATCAGGATGTTGCCTGGTTGGATTAATTAAACTCCTCATCTTCTTCCTCTGGTTCCCTGTTTTCCAGCAGGGGTGCTAAAACCCTTACAAACTGCTTGCTTAGAAGAGACGGCTCCCCAGTTTTGGTGATTTGAGTCTTTGAATCTCCCCACAGTTTCTTAGTACTCCTCTTCAAGCAACAGAGAACGCAATTCTTCCACTACCCCCTTTTCTCCAGGGAATGTCTAAAACTCCTGGGAAAATAGGCTTTGCCATCCAAAATCATGTTCTTCTCTTCAGATTATGATTTAAGACAGGTGACTCATTGCCTGGAAAGGGGATCAGTGGCCAGAGAACAAATCAGGGGAACATTTATGACGTGGTGGGCTGGTAATGACAAGCATACCCAGTGTGTTCTGAAATCTCCACGGTCCTGAAAGGGTCTTGATAGTCCCCAGAGGTCCTTGGGCTACACTTTAAGAACTGCAGACTGAGGGACACTTGCGCTTTTATTCCTAGTCTGAGTCAGGCAGAAGCTCTGGCTTTTCTCTGTCCCTTGTACCTCTTTCAGGGCTTAGCATACAGTAGGCACTAAGGCAGTGGCACCCCACTCCAGTACTCTTGCCTGGAAAATCCCATGGACGGAGGAGCCTGGTGGGCTGCAATCCATGGGGTCCCTAGGAGTTGGACACGACTGAGCAACTTCACTTTTACTTTTCAGTTTCATGCATTGGAGAAGGAAATGGCAACCCACTCCAGTGTTCTTGCCTGGAGAATCCCAGGGACGGGGGAGCCTGGTGGGCTGCCATCTCTGGGGTTGCACAGAGTCGGACACAACTGAGGCGACTTAGCAGCAGCAGCAGCAGGCACTCCATTTAATGTTTGAATGACTGAGTCGACAAACTTATTTTATTAGAATTTAAGTACTTATGTAGTAGAGATTGCTTTCATTTAGCACTTATCTTTATTGGGCACCTGGTGGAGTGAGAGGAAGTTGTCCCCACCTTAGCCAGTTTATAGTCCAAGATAGATAACGACCGCACGAGTAAGTGATTAAGGAACCAGAAACTTACTCCCATGCTAATCATCAGACATTTCAGAGGCACTGGAGCCAAGCGTGGGGGTACATTGGGTGGGTCTAGATGGAGCACAGGTGCCCATGTCTTGCGCGTCTTCCCTCCCTACAGGGAGTGGGTACTGAAGAGCAGCATCCTCATCGCCATGGCTGTTTACACATACCTCCGCCTCATCGTCGACCACCACGGGACCGCCCAGCTCCAGGCCCTGAGGCAGAAGGAGGTGGACTTCTGCATCTCACTGCTTCGGGAGCGGGTGAGGACAAAAAACACATAGAAAAGTGAGACCCAGAAAGGGCCACCTCTTGTCAGTTCTCTGGTGACCTGGGGCCAGAGATATGGAGGTGGTTCAAGCTCTGTTGGTTTTTCATCACTGTGAGACAGATGAGGATAGCAAGGTGGAGACATCAGTGTGGAGCAGCCCTTGTTCCTATGATGGCAGAAGATGAGATGGTTGGATGGCATCACTGATTCAATGCACACTCACTTGGGTGAACTGTGGGAGATGGGGAGGGACAGGAAGGCCTGGATTGCTGCAGTCCGTGGAGTCACAAAGAGCTGGACACGACTTACGGACTAGATAACAACAAAGCCCCAGTTACTGGAATGCTGTTGGTTACACTGGCATCCTGGGGGCTTCCCTGGCCAGCTTCATGGGTGCTGTCACACAGCAGCTCACAGGCAGAAGCTGTCTTGTGTTTCCACTGGTGCGTTATCCCCACCCACCCCCTGCCTGCGGGGTAACTGCCTTGGCAGGTGGCATAGTGAGTTGTCCGCTGTCAGATCTCCCAGGAGAGACCGATCCTAGAGTTAAAGCTGTCTAATGCAGTAGCCACGAGCCACGTGGCACAATATAAGCTGAAATTAATTGATATTAGGGACTTCCCTGGTCTCTTCAAGCAACAGAGAACGCAATTCTTCCACTACCCCCTTTTCTCCAGGGAATGTCTAAAACTCCTGGGAAAATAGGCTTTGCCATCCAAAATCATGTTCTTCTCTTCAGATTATGATTTAAGACAGGTGACTCATTGCCTGGAAAGGGGATCAGTGGCCAGAGAACAAATCAGGGGAACATTTATGACGTGGTGGGCTGGTAATGACAAGCATACCCAGTGTGTTCTGAAATCTCCACGGTCCTGAAAGGGTCTTGATAGTCCCCAGAGGTCCTTGGGCTACACTTTAAGAACTGCAGACTGAGGGACACTTGCGCTTTTATTCCTAGTCTGAGTCAGGCAGAAGCTCTGGCTTTTCTCTGTCCCTTGTACCTCTTTCAGGGCTTAGCATACAGTAGGCACTAAGGCAGTGGCACCCCACTCCAGTACTCTTGCCTGGAAAATCCCATGGACGGAGGAGCCTGGTGGGCTGCAATCCATGGGGTCCCTAGGAGTTGGACACGACTGAGCAACTTCACTTTTACTTTTCAGTTTCATGCATTGGAGAAGGAAATGGCAACCCACTCCAGTGTTCTTGCCTGGAGAATCCCAGGGACGGGGGAGCCTGGTGGGCTGCCATCTCTGGGGTTGCACAGAGTCGGACACAACTGAGGCGACTTAGCAGCAGCAGCAGCAGGCACTCCATTTAATGTTTGAATGACTGAGTCGACAAACTTATTTTATTAGAATTTAAGTACTTATGTAGTAGAGATTGCTTTCATTTAGCACTTATCTTTATTGGGCACCTGGTGGAGTGAGAGGAAGTTGTCCCCACCTTAGCCAGTTTATAGTCCAAGATAGATAACGACCGCACGAGTAAGTGATTAAGGAACCAGAAACTTACTCCCATGCTAATCATCAGACATTTCAGAGGCACTGGAGCCAAGCGTGGGGGTACATTGGGTGGGTCTAGATGGAGCACAGGTGCCCATGTCTTGCGCGTCTTCCCTCCCTACAGGGAGTGGGTACTGAAGAGCAGCATCCTCATCGCCATGGCTGTTTACACATACCTCCGCCTCATCGTCGACCACCACGGGACCGCCCAGCTCCAGGCCCTGAGGCAGAAGGAGGTGGACTTCTGCATCTCACTGCTTCGGGAGCGGGTGAGGACAAAAAACACATAGAAAAGTGAGACCCAGAAAGGGCCACCTCTTGTCAGTTCTCTGGTGACCTGGGGCCAGAGATATGGAGGTGGTTCAAGCTCTGTTGGTTTTTCATCACTGTGAGACAGATGAGGATAGCAAGGTGGAGACATCAGTGTGGAGCAGCCCTTGTTCCTATGATGGCAGAAGATGAGATGGTTGGATGGCATCACTGATTCAATGCACACTCACTTGGGTGAACTGTGGGAGATGGGGAGGGACAGGAAGGCCTGGATTGCTGCAGTCCGTGGAGTCACAAAGAGCTGGACACGACTTACGGACTAGATAACAACAAAGCCCCAGTTACTGGAATGCTGTTGGTTACACTGGCATCCTGGGGGCTTCCCTGGCCAGCTTCATGGGTGCTGTCACACAGCAGCTCACAGGCAGAAGCTGTCTTGTGTTTCCACTGGTGCGTTATCCCCACCCACCCCCTGCCTGCGGGGTAACTGCCTTGGTCAGGTGGCATAGTGAGTTGTCCGCTGTCAGATCTCCCAGGAGAGACCGATCCTAGAGTTAAAGCTGTCTAATGCAGTAGCCACGAGCCACGTGGCACAATATAAGCTGAAATTAATTGATATTAGGGACTTCCCTGGCAGCTCAGTGGTTTGGACTCTGTGCTCCCGGTGCAGGAGTCATGGGTTCAATCCCTGGTTGGGGAACTTGGGCCGCACATGCTACACAGTGTGGCCAGGAAAAAAAAATAAACACACATTATAATTAGACAAAAATTATAGATTCAGTTCCTTAGCTGACAATGGCACCCACTCCAGCACTCTTGCCTGGACAATCCCATGGATTGGGAGCCTGGTGGGCTGCAGTCCATGGGATCGCTAAGAGTCAGACACGACTGAGCGACTTCCCTTTCACTTTTCACTTTCATGCTTTGGAGAAGGAAATGGCAGCCCACTCCAGTGTTCTTGCTGGAGAATCCCAGGACAGTGGGCTGCCGTCTATGGGGTCACACAGAGTTGGACACGACTGAAATGACTTAGCAGCAGCAGCAGTTGAATTAGACACGTTTCAAGTGCTCATTTGCCACGTGGCAAATGGGTATCCTTTCGGATAGCACAACTAGCGGTCATGTCATTACCACAGAAAGTCCTTTTGGACCAAGCAAGTTCTGGGGTAAGGTGTCTGGGGCTCAGCTTACCAGCCCTAGCCTTTGGGAATGCTTGTGTCCCTTGGCCTGGGCTGAAACCATTCTTGGAGGAGAGGGCCACAGATTAACGTGACGGCAGCAGGGCTTCAGCAGTTTCAGTAACCTCTCCTCCTCGACTTCGGCCCCCAACGTCAGCTCTCTTCCCCTTTGAATAGCTTGGAGCCAATCCTTTGGTTCCAGAAAAAATTGTGTAATCCATTCCACCCCTTCCCTCCCCTCCCTGGAACATATTGTTCCTTCCTCCCTGCAGCAGGTAGACAGTTCTTGTTTTTATTCTCTTTCCCATCTCCCACCACCCACCCCATCTAGTTCATGGAATGCTTGATGATTGGCCGAGACCTCGTCAGACTGCTTCAGAATGTTGCCAGGATACCAGAATTTGAACTGCTTTGGAAAGATATTATCCATAACCCTCAGGCCTTGAGTCCTCAGTTCACAGGTCAGTAAGGGCTGGAGCATCCTGTCCTTGAGAGGTCAATCGAGAGGGCAGAAGTGGGTGGATAGGAGAGGCTTTGGCAGTCAGGTTTAAGAAGCTTGGGACTGGGCAAGCTTTGCTGGGGACAGCTGGATGTGGGAACGGTGGGAGTACACAGAACCATTCATGTTCCCAGACAGTCCCTATGTGGCAGGGTCTGGCTGTCTGTCATTTAAGAAAAAGTGAGATAGAGAAAACTGTGATCTTCTTCCTCCTCCTGTCCCACCATTTCTTGGGCTCAAGAGGTGAGCCGATGATCGGTTTCCAGCTTCACTGAATGTCAGGGTGTCAGAGGTCAGCTTGTGAGACTGACTCAGCAGAGGCACTGGAATTTGTCCTGTAAGCGAAGGCTCCTCCCCAGGAACCGTGATGCCTCTGAATTCCAAGGATCCAGCTTAGCCAAAATCCTCTGTGGGGGAGGGAGTGTGTCTCTGTGCCTCCCCCAACGAGGCCCTTCTCATCTCCCTTTTGCCTTCCCAGGATCCTTAAGGTCTAAACAATGACTGTACAGCTTTGTTCCCAACCTGTCCCAACACTCATCTGTGTGTGATATGTGCACATGTGCCCGCATAACACGAGTGTAACAGTCTAGGACTAGGAGGTCAGGAAGGAGGAGAAGCAAGCTCTGGTTCTCCGTTATGTTGTACTGTTCTTTTATGAAAACATGTACTGAGTTTTTAAGTGCCTGCTATGCTAGACTCATGTATGTTAACCCATTTAATACTCAGAACTCCCCTGCAAGATGGATATTTTACTTTCCATATTTACAGATAAAGAAAATGAGTTTCAAGGAGATTAAGTAATTTGCCCATGGCCACACAGCTAGTAAGTGTCAGAGGCAGGATTTGGTTCCAGGTCTGTCTGACTCCACAGCTCGTGCTTATGCCACAACACCACACTGGTCCCAGGACCCAGTGGTGGGACCATCAGGAGCAGAAAGAAGCTAGGGTGTCCCACAGTTTTCCCTAACTTTCCCTCATGTTGCTAACTGGAATATGTGAGTAGGGGACTCTGGACGGCCAGTAGAAGAAAAGAACGAATACATCTGGGTCCTGGGGATGGTGGTTGGATGGAGCAGATCATTCGGGTGCTGGTTAGAGCCCCTCTTGCTCGTGTCTTGGAATTTTCCCAAGAGCAAGACCACTGGCCATTGGAGCCTGGCCAAGGTGGCCCACCTGCCTTCTGCTCCTTTCGGTCATCGGTCTTCTCTTTCCTTCCATACTTGGTTCAGGCATCCTACAGCTTCTTCAGTCAAGAACATCTCGAAAATTCCTAGCGTGTCGTCTAACCCCAGACATGGAGTCTAACTCCTTTTCATGACATCCCGGGTAAGTTAACCCACTTCAGCAGGAAGGGAAGCTGCAGGTGCTAGCTGGACTTCTGCCTTCAACCTGCAGATGTCTGGTGGAGGGCCAGTCAGGTGTGCGACTGGGCATAGAGCTTAAGGATTGGGGATACAGTGTTGAGAAAGACGTAACAGTTCCAGTTCTTACAAAGCTTTCAGTCTGTCTAAAGCAGTCATTAAGCCAGTACTTGTATACAAATAATGTAATTTACCATTGTGAAATGTGCTATAAAATAGTAGAGGGAGAGTGTTCATCCTGTGAAACTCATGGTTCCTCTGGGTGTACCATGACCTCAGGAAGAGAGCTATGGACTTTTGGTTTCCAAACGTGGCTGAATTATGACAGCATTGCTTGAGGAGCGTGTTAAAATACACCTTCCTGGACCTTACTCTCCCAGGGAATCTGACTGGGTCGTCTGTATTTTTAACCCACTTTCCAGGCAGCAGCTTTTGTGCAGCTAGTCTGACGTTAAGGAGCCACCGCTCTAGCCAGCTTTCAGTTTCCCAAGTCATCCAGGAGAACTGTCTAGATCTGGGCTGTCCCATGTGGTAGCCACTAGCCACATGTTGCAATTTAAATTAGTTACAATTAAAATTTAAAGTCTAATATCTCAATTTGAGCAGCTACATTTTAGGAGCTCAATAGGTACCACCATTGCTGAATGTTCTCTTAGACTATGTTGATTTAGTTTTTGGTTTTGTTTTTTTTAACCTTTCTTGTCTCTATTTTGGTTGAACTGGGAATAGAAGAGGAAATCTAGATCTTCCCCTTAGGAAGGGTTGCTATTTGTACCCACTTAGACTCCACTTAGGGGAAGGACTTGGCTGGAAGAAGCTTTGGAGAATCTCTGTGTTTTAGATAATGATCCTGTTAGGTCATTCAGCCTAGGAAAGTTTTCAGTCAGTGCTGAATAAAATCGAGGAAGAGTTAAATCAGGATGTCTTCCCAAAGGCAGAGAGACTTGAGAGACAATAGGAATTAATACTAAGTCGTGGGAAGAAATTGAGGTCTAGGTCAAACCTAGAGTTGAATGGTGCTCATTTCCCTCTGTCCAGAGATCCCACCCTCCCTTCTTAGCTCTTCTTTCTAACGTTTCCTTCCCCCAAGGTGCGGTTTGGTCAACAAAAGCGATACCAGGATTGGTTCCAGCGCCAGTACCTATCAACCCCAGACAGTCAGTCTCTGCGCTGTGACCTCATTCGCTATATCTGTGGAGTTGTCCATCCTTCCAATGAAGTGCTGAGTTCAGATATCTTGCCGCGATGGGCCATCATTGGCTGGCTGCTGACCACGTGCACGGTGAGGGGCTGGGCGAGGGGCGGAGGCTACAGGGTGGTGGCCCTCTCTCCCTCGCGTCCCACACCTCCATGCTTCCTCCTGACTCTCTGGGCCACCTGACCCTGAAGGGCCCCTTTTCACTCTCTCCTCCTGAGTATCTCAGCCTTTGCCCTGCCTCCCTCATATATCCGGAAGTTTACTCACACTTCTCATTTCCCATGTGAGTTTAGGGTTGAACAGTTTCATCTGAACCTTTACTGCCAGTCTCCAAGCCTGGGTTTCTCAGGCATCCCTGTCTTTCCTGTTAGCTTCCAGAAACCACGTATGATTATTCCTCTGAAGTGTTCCTGACTCACATTCAGGTCTGGTGTTCCTTACACCCTTACCTCCAGGCCTTTTGGCGTCCACTCTGGATAACTTCCTTTTCCCAACAGGGTGAATCCACAGCAGAGCCATGGCCCTCCCAGCGTTTCCTCTCTGTGCCTGGGGTGGGAAACTGTTCTCTGGCATCTAGCTGCCCTCTGACCTCTCCTGACAGGGTTCCCCCTCCCCTGTCTGACTGGGTCCTTGGAATGTGCTGATTCAGACATAACAGCAAGCTATGCCTGAGGGTCTTCCTTTCAGGAATGTGCCTGGGGAGCTCAGCACAGGCAGCTGAGGGGCTAGTCTGAGTGTCTTAGCTCGGGGGTGATCAGGGGACCCCCAGGTCCAGATGTTCTCCTTGTGGATCAAGAACCCAGACCGATCCCCAGCCCCTTGGTTGGTGAGACCTTATACACAGATTTGAGTGTCTTCACCCCCCGGGGTGGTTCCACCCTAACTCACTAGAAACTTAATTTCGTGGATGGAGCAGTTACGTGGGCCCTGGAATCTGCCTTGGGCTTCTGCAGGGAAGGGAGCTGGTTGATGAAATTAGCCTCTTTTTTTCTCCTTTTTTTTTTTTCCAGTCAAATGTTGCTGCCTCTAATGCCAAGCTGGCTTTGTTTTACGACTGGCTGTTCTTTAGCCCAGACAAGGATAGCATTATGAACATAGGTATGTGACCAAGCCCAGGCAGCGCCGCTCCCCAGCCCCCAGCGCTGCTGCCTCGTCTCCGTGGTAGTGTAAATGTCAGGGCAGCGTGGTGTGGAGGCAGCTTATCTGCAGCAGTTCCGTTGTTCCTCATCCGTGCTCCCTTGACCCAGAAGGAAAATTGCTTTGATGAGGCTGAGCAACCATGCCACCCCCTTCACCCCATAGCCTGACGTTTGGGCTTTGAGTGGGGAGGGCCAGGCAGAGGAAAAGCCTGTGCTATCTCCTGCCACCTCCCTCCTCCAAGCTGAATGCTGGGACAGGAAGGGAGATGAGGGCTGTGAGCTGCTGTGGTGGAGTATCTGCTTTTGGGTCTGCTCAGCAAAACTAGAAGGGGGCGGGGAAGACATAGCTTTCTCTGGAGCCATTCGTATATATTGATAGTTTATTTTATGGGGACTCTCTGATGTGGGGGGACCCTTTAATTCCACACTCTCCAGAACCAGCCATCCTGGTCATGCATCACTCCATGAAGCCCCACCCAGCCATCACTGCCACACTCCTGGACTTCATGTGCCGTGTAAGTGCCACAGCGCTTTTTTCTCCCCATGTCCACCTGGCAGAGTTAAATGTGTGTCCTTCTAACCTTGGCAAGTCAGCGAATAGGTCTTCCCAGTGCCCCTTGACTGTGGGAGCAGAAGTGGGTCCTGGTCATGGGTCCTTGTCCCAAGTTAGTGAAGCTTCTCCCCCACATTCTCCCTGTCTCCAGTTGGATCTTTCCTTGTCTCCATGGGGTTTCTTAGCCTCAGGGATGATGACTTAGGTAAAATCCCATCTCCTCGAGGAGCACCCAGGTTGAGTAAGAGTTTCCCATTTTAACAGCGCAGGACAATCAGGAACATTCCAGTCCTTTCTGCAGCCATATCTCCCAGTGTTTCCTGAACGGAACCAAAGCCGCTTTTTAGATCTAGTTCAGCAGAACAGTCTGGATGGAAGGTCCTGCCCTGTGCTCATTTTCTGCTCCTCTTCCCTTCCAGATCATTCCCAACTTCTATCCCCCGCTGGAGGGCCACGTGCGGCAGGGTGTCTTTTCCTCCCTCAATCACATTGTGGAGAAACGGGTTCTGGCGTAAGCACTTCATGTGTCTGTGGGGCAGGGAAACCAGATCTTTTCTCCTTTCGTTTGGTCAGTGTGGCCAGATACTGCTCTCGCCGACCCTTTCCCTTGAGACGTATAGAGCATACTGGCTCTCCCGCAGGCTGCTAGGCATATGTCCTCTTGCCTCTTAGAGGAACTTCTCTCTTGCAGAGGGATTCAGATGCCTTTCCTGTGCCCCAGTGACCCTCCCCAGGGAGTATTGCCCAGTTGTACCACTGAGCTTAGACTTGTTTATTGTTTAGTTCCACATAGCGTTAGAAGTGAGGAGCTCTGATATTGATCTTCGTTCATGTTCCCCATTAGGCATTTGGCTCCCCTCTTTGACAACCCTAAATTGGATAAGGAGCTGCGGGCAATGCTAAGGGAGAAGTTTCCTGAGTTCTGCAGCTCGCCCAGCCCACCTGTGGAAGGTATAGACCCACCCAGGCCATTGCCCAGGCCATCACCGATTCCAGAAGAGGGATGGAGACATCCAGGGTGCTCGGACTAGAGCCCTGGTTTAGGATGTCCCATACTCCACCTCTGTGACTCTGTCCAATTCAGTTTCTCTTGCCCCAGTTTTTTCTTTTATTCATTTTTATGTTGTCTTCCTTATGTTGTCATCCTTTATGACATCTTCTCCGTCTTATCTGCTCTTCACTGACATCCCTTGCTCTTTTAATTCCTCTTTTTTTTTTTTCCTGACCTCTCCTCAGTAGGTGGAAGGCCTTCATGGAATGTATGTTTATCTCACTTTAGCTTTGTCCATCTTCTTTCTTCCCAGCCCCAGGCCCTGTCGTCTGATGAGAGGTTGTCATGTTGGGTCTCAAATCTTGCTTCTAATTCCAGGCAGCTCCCCTTCCTTTTTTGTTTTGGGCTAAGGGCTTAAGTGAGGCAGAGCTTTCCAACTTGGTTCTAAGTTAAAGAACACTTGGGACTGTGCCTGATCTTATCTCCTGGCTGACCCTCAGCTGAGCATAGAGGCGTCAGGGTCTGTGCTGCTCTCATTGCTGGGAAAATCCCCCCCAAAAGCCCTGGAGAGTGGAGGACAAGATGCCTGTCCTTTCAAGGTCCATGTTCCATTTAGGCCATGAGTTCCTTATCCTCCCACTTACCCTGTGGTCTCCCCTTCCCAAGAGCATGGGACACAGGAGGCCATCAAATGTCTCGTCTTTCTTTACTTCCAAGTCAAAATTGAGGAGCCAGTTTCCATGGAGATGGACAACCACATGTCAGACAAGGATGAGAGTTGCTATGACAACGCAGAGGCAGCCTTCAGTGACGACGAGGAGGATCTTAACAGCAAAGGTAGTCCAGGCTTGTGTCAGTCCTAAGAGGGCCAGCTGGCACGAGCACTCTCTGCCCTCTCTGTGCCTCTGAGTTAGTTTTGTTATCCGTGTTCCTGGATGAGACTCCGGAACTTGACACTGAAGCAGGAGGGAAAAAAGGGCAAGGGGTCCCTGCCTTTTCTTGCTTCCTGAGGCTAGAACACGCCGCACTCAGGGAAGTGCTTCAGGCACTCAGCAGCTCTGAGTGAACTGTGCACAGCCAGTTCGGTCAGGGGGCCAGACTGTTCACTGGGCTCTCTGTGCTTCTCATGTCTGGGCTGAGTAACTCCTTTCCTAAATCACTCCTTTCAGGGAAGAAGAGAGAGTTTCGCTTCCACCCAATCAAGGAGACAGTGGTGGAGGAACCAGTTGATATTACCCCTTATCTTGACCAGCTAGATGAGTCCCTGAGGGACAAAGTGCTCCAGCTCCAGAAGGGGAGGTGGGTGCCGTTCCTGGGTGTCTGCCTGGTACTTGGTGGGTGGCAGACTGATAGGTTTGGAAGGGTTCTGGTGGGGATGTGTGGAGAGGTGACTGAAGCTGCACCGGAGATGCCTTCTACAATTTAGGTTGCAGGGTCTGGGCTGGGAGAGGGCAGCCTTGTTTCGCAGCATGCCAGGCCCTCACTCCAAGGTTCTGAGTAGAAGAGCCTCCGGGACCGAAGCAGTACTGTGGGGATCCCGCTCTCCTTGGCCTCTGCCCAGAGGCCCCCTCACCACAGCCTGGATTCCCACAGAGTTCCTGTGTTTTGTCTGTGTGCACGCAAGTGTGCTTGTGCACACATTCCGGGTGTGTGTCCTGCCCTCTGCTCTCCTCCGTGTCCCTGAGATCTCCTCTCCCTTCTGCTCTGTAGTGACACAGAGGCCCAGTGTGAGGTCATGCAGGAAATCGTGGACCAGGTCCTGGAGGTGAGGAGGAAGCAGCCCAGCCCGCCCAGCCCAGAGCCCCCCAGGCAGCTGACTCCCAGCTTCCCCTCCTCCGGATGGGTCCCTTCTGCTGGGGGCGGGGCCTGCTGATCCTGGAGCTGGAAGCATTTGAGCTCAGAGGCTCTGGGTAATGGGGGCAGTGAGGCTGGGTCTGGGTGGTGACAGTCTGTCCTCTTCTCACCACCCAGGAAGACTTTGACTCGGAGCAGCTGTCTGTCCTCGCTTCTTGCCTACAGGAGCTCTTCAAGGGCCACTTCCGAGGGGAGGTGCTGCCCGAGGAGATCACTGAGGAGTAAGGCTCATCTTTCGGGCCCTTCCCACCCCCA